>LSSN01001081.1:0-28869 GCA_001970855.1 Smittium culicis | reverse complement strand
AGTAGCCCCGTCCCGCCTTTAGTAAGGTCAGATTTGGACTCTATAGTGGTGTATCCTGGCAATCTGTAGCGGAAGGTTTTTTTATTTAAAAATGTTTCTTGCAGTGCAAGAATATCTGGCTTATTATTATTTAAAAAAATTTCCAGTTCTTCTTTTATGCTTTTTATACCTCTTATATTGTAGGTCATGATTTTTAGTGTGTTGTATTTTGGCATATTAGAGTTTTCGTTATTTCTGCCAATCATTTTTCCAGATCGAAATTTTTTGTTTTTCTCACGCCTAATTTTTGCGTGTAACGATTTTTCGATTTTATTAATTTCGTCGTTCGTAAGCTTGATTTTTTTGTCGCGATTTGATTGGAGCTCGTGTCGCCACAGTCCATTTCGCTGTTTAATTTTCGTTACTTTAATACTGTTCTCGTCGAGTGA
This sequence comes from Smittium culicis, assembly GCA_001970855.1. Lineage (NCBI taxonomy): Eukaryota > Fungi > Kickxellomycota > Harpellomycetes > Harpellales > Legeriomycetaceae > Smittium > Smittium culicis. The sequence goes on along the minus strand of LSSN01001081.1, from coordinate 28,441 downwards.
TCACCATATAGCAGATGTTTGATTGAAACATCTCTATACTGGCTCATATCAATTTTTTGATCGTATCTGAAAATAGATTTGATCTTTTTTGGTTCATTTTTTTTTATAATGATGGGCTTGGGGGTTCCATGAGGGAGATTTCCCTTCAAGACATCACTAAACGTGTTTCTAGCACGTTTAATAGGCTTTTCGTTGGTCATAGTGGTAGGTAAAGCTATAATAGTCGGGCCGTTTGAATTTTGAGAGCAGAATTTTTTGATCCACCGGGCGCCTTCATTGGTGCGTTGAATAGGTCAGAGATCCATGTTTTTGGGGTTAGCAATTTGTGGTATTCACGCTCACTAGCTGTGCTGCTGTGTATGATCACTGAGCATATGACCAGTTCGTCCCTGGTGCATACCATCATCCTTGATTTTCGGCCATGTTCTGGAAGATTCATACATACTTATCATTGGTTAAAGGTGGAAAGTGAATCAATTTTATATCATAGTAAAAGCAAACATAAGCCTTCCAGTAATATGTATTACACTTAAAGCTTTTTATTTTTAATACCAATAAAATATATAGTTTATATTTAATTCTGCTATTTAATTAAACAAAAAAGTAATATTTAACCTAAAAAATCAAAAAAGGTTGATTGTCCATGGGCAGTCCAATGGTAGTGATAGGTTGTTAATAACCAGTTTATTGGAATTATCTGGATCAGAGTAAACGTTATCACAGAAGTCATTAAGTCCGAGAACAATCACTTTGCTGACATAGTTGCAATCATCATAATTGTATGAACCTGATGCAGAGAGAGTTTTACCATCACTAGTAAAGTTGATTATAGAGTGAGTGGTATTGTAAGTTACGCCATCATCCAAGTAAAGTGTACCTTTAGCTTTATCTTCACAATCAAGTGCAACGATCAATGTATAGTTTCCTGCGAGAGTATCTTCAACGGACATCTTTGGCTCTTGAGTTGTAACAACATTTCCACCCTTGATATGAACGTTGACGTGGTTAAGTGGAGCGCTAAGTGTTACGTTCTTTCCTTCACCAACTATTGATGAATGGTCATACCAATCGTACCAGACAGCTTCTGGTATGTAGGCATCAACAGTTGTTGCATTTTCGTAGATAACTGGAGAGATCAAGATAGCTTCACCGATCATGAATTGGTGATAGTTATCGAAAACGTTTGTATCAGCTGGGAATTCAAATGTAAGAGGGCGAGCAACTGGTGAACCATTGATAGTAGAGAATGAGTGTAAAGTATAATAGTAAGATAGTATTGCATATCTTACTTTTAATGCACGACGTGCAGATTCAGCAACAGTGTCCCATCTATAGAGTTCTTGAGGAATATTGCCTTTTGCATTATGGACACGTGAGAAGGGATAGAAAGCACCAACTTCAATCCAGCGATTACATAGCTGTTCGGTTGTATTGCTAAAGAAACCACAAATATCAGAACCAACAAATGGAATACCGAAAATTCCGAAATCAAGCATTGATGAGATAGATACGTGCAAGTTTTTCCAGTCAGAGTTATTATCTCCATTCCAGTGAGAAACGTACGAACCAGAACCTGCGAATGTAGATCTACTAAGCAAAAATGGTCGAATATTTGGACGCAGTTTATCCAAGAATTTGTGCGTATTTTGTGCCATCATATGACCATAAAGATTATGAACATGATACTCAGTAATTCCATTAGCATGAACAGCTATAGTCTCGATAGTTTTCTCAGAAATTTCGCTTAGTGGATTGTGAATCGCGTATTTAGGGACCAAAAACGTGTTATTTTTATCAAGTGGTCTATTTGGGGGTGGTGTTTCCATTTCCCAAGGGTATCCAGGGACAACATCATCAGCAATACCAGAACCGCAAGAGCCGATACAGAAGGAAGAAGCTTCGTTCATATCAATCCATAATCCATCCAAGTCTATTTGCTTGTAAAATAGGTCCAGTTCATTATGCCAATAAGCTTCTGCATTAGGTGCAAACCAATCAGGATACACTGTATATCCTGGCCATACTTGTCCAACGTAGATAGAACCATCGGCGTTTTTAACAAAAGCGTCTTTTTCTACGCCTCTGATGTATGGACCGTATGTGCTATTTCTTTGAATAGCAGGGTCAACCATCATGACCATTTTTTGTTTTTTGGCATGCAAGTTCTTTAGGGTGTTTTGAACTCTGGCCAAGGGGAAATTGACTGGGTCAAATGTGAAATCTCTGGTGCGGTCCATGTAGTCGATATCAATCCACATATACTCGAGCGGAATACCGGCTGCACTATAATTTGTTATAACTTGGTCAACTTCATCAATAGATTTATATCCCCAACGGCAATTCTGTAGACCTAATACAGATGCAGGTATAGGGAGAGGACGGCCAACAAAATCAGTATACGAGTTGATAACATCGTAAGCAGAAGGCCCACCAAAGAAGTGCATGTCCAAGACACCTCCAAGGACTCTATATTGGATTGTTTGATTTCTCAATACAACATCCATACCATGCGAGTTGTGTATGTATGCGCCATGGAATTTGCCAGCGCGGTTTTCCATATAAATTGGGTGAGAACCATAAGTATTTTCTTTAAATGGGTCACCTGCATCTCTATTCCAGATCGTTTTAATAGAATCATTAGGATCACGTCTGAAATCATCAGGTCCTTCGCCCAACCCGTAGATATTAGCATTTTTTGGAAGAACTGAAGTTAGTTCTAGGTACTGGTCCTCGAAAACTATTGGCTTACCCATGGTATCAAAGATAGCTTCGTCGCCACGCATAATCTTGAAACCAAAGCCGGCAGTGGGATGGTTGGCATAGCTAATCTTCAAGTTATCAAAACTATTCAATTTGCTGTTTTTGTTGAGGGTAACTATTTCTTGTGGGATTTGGTATTGCTTTTTATCTTTATCTTCAATAAGGACGTTTACTTTGTTATTGGTCTCAACGGTGACAGTGAGAACAAGATCATTGATATCGTTTCCATAGATGTTGCATGGTTTACCGGCAAGAGTCAATGCAGCGGTGAAACCGTTTGGCAATTCGGTAACACTTCCCATTTTATAACCTGGGCATGGGTGTACGGCGGGATAAGCATCTTGGTAATAGCTCGCCCAAACTGAGCTAAATGCTAAAATAGATAAGGCCAAAACTTTCATAAGAGGCTTTAATTTAATAAATTATTTAAATTACTAAGAAAAACTAAATATAGAATAAATTATTCAATAGAACGTGCTCCCATTTATCACGAGATGTGCAATTGTGATCATATTTATACATTAGCCTGATAATTAAACTAAATATATGATTTAAACAAACCTAATGGAAATGTTCAAAAAAATTTAATTTACTTTTCTCTTAGTTGAATTATTAGCATTTTTTGGCCTATATGATTAAAATTTGCGAATCAATAAGCATTTCTAGTATCCCAAGTCTAAATAAAAAAAAAAAAAAATTATGGGGTAAATGGTTGTAAGATAAGATTCTTGAGTCAACTAATTGATTTTTTTGTGTTTAGGAATTTCAAAACAGAGATGTATTAATTTAGCTATATATATCATCTATTTTATACATACATCTTGCTAAAAACAAAAAGGCTTTTTTTTCACTTAGGGGTAATCTTCGATCATTGATTGGAGAACCATTTATTTGCTTTTTTCTTTTGATGAATACAAGTATATTGTTTCTTTAGATTTTATTGTCCAATAATTCCATAGTACGCAAAAAAAAATTAATTAGTCTAAAAAAGTACATTGTTTTATAGATTAAAGTGGAAATTTACTCAGTAAAATACACTTTTTTACTAATTTCCGTAAAATTTTCTTTAAATAGATTAATTAAATGATTCGTTTTTGATTTTTGAGCAAATATATTATTTGCTATTATTTTACTTTATACCAATACTTCTTAAGGTCTCGGAATTAAAGTATTTTAATAGACCATAATTGGCTTTATTTGGTGGATCAAAAACAGTCTACCTTTCGGAAAAGCGCTAAAAGAAATGATTTTAAAAATTTTTTTCTAATTAAAACTATAAGAATAAATAACTAAAGGAGCGTGAATATTACCAAACTATTTCTTTGAGAAAATCCCTATATAATGATTGTATTGACTATATCTTATACCAATACTCCAGCCTAATTTTATAATATCGCGGGTTCTTTATTTTAACTGGAGAAAATCTCATGCATCGCTATTAATATTTAAAGCCCAATATAATTTCAAAATTTAGTTAAAATTTCCCTCCTTTAATCATATTGCTTATAAATATGTTAAATTAGCCGATTTAACATCATAAAAGCTTGAATTAAAGATAGAAATTTGATCTCAGGGGAAGCTTACCATGCTTGGAGAACCTATATACTAATTGAATTCAAAAATAATGTACATAGAGATAAGTTTAAAAAGTGCAGTACACTAAAAACATATTAAAAATCAAGACAAAATCATAATATACAATAAAAACATCTACCTTATTTTACTAAGCTTTTTTTTTTCACTTCAATAATTTAGCTTTTTATAGAAAAATTTATTAAAGCAATCATAAGATCGCGTGTTACATCAAATTTAATAACTACACTATAAATTTATATATAAATTTTGATTAAAAAACAGAAAAAAAAGTACAAGCTTCATTAAAAGGACTCAAAATTCGCTTATAATCATTGTAATATAACAATTGAGGGCTCTGGATAGAGGGATCAGATATTTTAATCTTGATATATTTTTTTATAAAATCATATCAATTCTGAAACATATTAAACGCAGTTCACTTATTGCATGGCTGATATTTTAAATATTTATTAAACAAAAATGAGTTGACCTAATGTAAAATTATATATCCTAATCCAGAAATAAACAAAAAACTCGTAATTATATGCTAATAATAAAATATATTTCTACCACTTGATATACTCAGAATTTTGATAGCGTGGAAATTTATTTCATATAGCTATATTATTTAATCGCTTTTTTAATAAAGTAAATTTATACTAAAATATGATTTTTGGAGAATTTCATTTTTTCAAGTAGGAAAAAATTATGATAGAATACTAGCTAAATTTTCCATGTGAGGGCATGGTAATACTACAACTAAATGATTATAGCACTTATTGAAAAAAAAATTTTTTTTTAAATAAGGATATTCTAGTATTGAAAAGTATATATATTCATTCATTCTATATCTGTTTAATAATTGAAGCAAAAAAAATATACGCGTTTCAAAATTATGTGTAACCATATGAAATAAATCTTTAAAATAGTAATCTCAACATATTTATCATGCGACCTCGAAATAATTAATTGGTTAATTTCCCCGGTATTCACTTAAATAGGCGCTAAGATTTAAATCACACAAGATCCTGTCTGTTGACCAAGTAATAATTTTCAACGATTTCCTGAAAAGAGATATATTAAAAAAATAATTTTTAATATCAATAAAAGTTGTGTTTATTAAAAAAGAATCCACTAAAAACATCGTTTATACTATTGAATAAAATATATTTGTAGTCTTTTCAGAACCGACTAATGAATTATTTTTCTGCATCTAATATCTTGTGTTCATAAGTGAATTTTTTTTTAGAGAAATTCTTATCGCAATAAATTAAATTGTTTTTACATTGGTTAAAAGTGTTGGATTTTTTATTTTAGAAGTAAATGAGAGATTATTTTGAGGTTCAAAACTTTATAATCAAACTTTCCTACTCATCATCTTGTGTTTAATTTTTCAATACTGTTAGAAAATGACACTGAATGAATTAACTAATTTAACCAATACTATATCTAATTCACATAAGCAAATAGAATTTCGAAGATAACTAGTCATCTTCTCCAAAGAATATCCAATATATGATTACTTTTTTACAATATACAATCTTTCTAAACAGCAATAAATTATTTTTAGAATATAATCGTTTCATAATTCGGATGCCTTATTGATAAAATACATTATAGTAGAAATTTGAATTATTTATAATTAAATCTCAAATTAATTTTATTTTATAGGTTGTATAAGCAAAAATCTGATTTTTGTTTTTATGAATTTTACCAATAAATAATTATACATCTATTAATAAAAAGCTTAGTTGATTTTTTTACAATTATATATTCGCAATGAGCAAAGATGTCGCATTATTTATCAAATAAAATTTATTTCTACATTTTAGCTAAATTTAAGAATAGAAAATCGCCAAATTGAATATTAATATCAGCTGTAGTCAAACACATTGATAGAATCTATTAATTAAATCTGTTAATTGTTAATTCTTATATTTTATTCAAGCTTACAATTCTCCAAAATTAATCTTTGCTTTAGCTAGTATTCTTTTTCCTTGGTGGATTATTTCTAACGACAGAAATCGATTAGAATCCAATTAAATTTTCTATGTCTTTGTATTATAGTTTTTTCTTTCTATAAGGTCTCATATCCTAAAGATTGCGATAAATAAGAAAAACCATGATCCTAAGAGTGAAATACCCTGCCATGGTTTAGTGGCTTAAATAGTTTACTTTTCTGAGTACACTATACTAAAATTTCACACAGCGTTGCACTATGCTTGGTTGGGGATAGTGAAGGCAACGACCAGCGATTCGGAGGACAGCGATTCCAGAGGTGGACCATCTAGAAACAGGAGGAACAGATTCGTTTAGCAGAGTCTGAGGCATTCTCAGTGCACAAGTCCAGCGTTCGACAGCATTACGGATCTCAGCCGTCTAGCATCTTATTTTAGGAGAGCCAGATCGATCATTCCCACGTTTGGGTAGGAGCCTATTATTTATTAATCCTGTTAGATGTAGGCTCTGACTAGGAGCTCAATTATCTCAGCGAATTCAATTTTGTTGGAATGAGCTTAATTCCAATACTGCTTGTAACTTCAGTCATCTAGCCTACTTGAAGCAAACCCTGGGTGGATCTCTCGGTTGGTAGATTGATCCCATTTCCCTTTAGATTCACAGGCATTATACCGCTAGAGGGTTTTTATAATTGTTTAGACTATGTTATATTTTTTTATTTAGCTTTTTTTATGTTAATGAAATCCGAGATATAAATAAATAAAATAAATAATATTTAAAGGTATTTTACCGTTTTAGGGGCGGAGGTCATTTTTTTCCATTATAAGATTTTTAATTAGATTCGGGGATAGTTCAAAAAAATCTTATTAAAATTATATATTATGATAAATTATAAACTTTAATCGCTCAGTTTTTATTTCTTTTTTATCCTCAGATTTAAAATCAAATAAAATAATTATTGAATAATTCAATAAAAATTTAGTAAAATTAAACTTAAAACAACTCGAATTACAGGAGAATATCTATAACTCATAAAAATAATTACAGCATAAGAAAAAAATTATACCATCAATTTTCCTAGGTGAAATATCAAAGGTTATTAATAATAGATCATAATTCAAACTATAAACAGTAGACAGTGTTAGAATTATTTTTATTTATATACAAGCAAGTCTAAATTTGTTTAATAACTATATTAATATTGAAACATTATTTATTTATAAAAAAATAAAGTCCTAGAGTGAATGAAAAAGATGGGTACAACTAATGATAAAAAGAATAATATTTATATCTTAAAAATATACTATACAAAATTTATAAAAGTTTTAATAGCAATTTCAAAAGAAGCGATTAATGGCTAATTGAATTCTTTATCATAATTACTGTAGTGCTGATTTTTTTTAGCGTGCAAGTTCCATTTTGTACTTTTCAGAGCCAAAGTCAGAAAAATTAGTAATTATACTTAAAAATAATACGTCTTAAATTTATATTCATTATTTCAATTAGTTATTTTTAGCAGTGATATTGTTTTTTATGCGCTAAAGCTAAGTTGGTGGTTTCTGAGCAAAAAAATTGAAGAAATAAAATAAACTTTTAAAAGTTGTACTATATTAAAAAATTTTTTTGTTATTATTCAGGTTTTAAAAATGGATATTCAACTTTTTAAAAATTAACGTTATGATTTAGACACTTTCTGAACCAACTAATTTAACAGTATAATCATAATTATTTTGACACTATTTGTGAATTCTTTTAAGATTTAGACCTTGCTTTATTAAATTTTACTTTTGATTAAAATTTATTTGTAATATACTAAAATTATTTTAAATTGATTTCCCAATAAAGCAGTGATATTAATACAACCTATATATATTGAAGGTAGTTATTAAGATATACGAATAGGATAAACTAATAAAATTCAGATATTTTCAAATAGCCTGTAAAAATATTTTTATTATTTGGTATTTCGAAACAACTTTATATTTGGAAAATATGTATTTCAATAGTTTTTTTTTTTTTTTTTTCAAGGTAATTAACTAAAGAGCATAGTGCTTTGCTGTTAAAAACTAATTTATTTAGATATAATGATACTTTATTCGAAACCTATACAGTATCATATGGTACCTAGATTTATTTAGAGATATCTGGTTTTTTCTCAAATAAACCAGCTTATTTCGAATTATTTGATTTATTTCGAAATTATAATTTCTCTTAAATTTTTTGGAAAATATAAATTCTTAATTTACTTGGATACTTTTGAACATAAAGTTATATTCATATTCAAAATGTTTAATCTCTTTAAATTTAAAAATTTTGAAATCTACAATATACATGAATTTCTAAATCCCCCTTATTAACAATATCGCGCTCAAAATTCTATTAATAAACCGATTTACTGTTTATTTTATAATAAAAGAGTAAATATACTATTTGCTACTGTTATACACTAACAATATACTTGAATAAACCTAAAAGATAAATTATTTTTATTAGTATATGTTGATTATTTTATGTAAGCATAAAATATATTACCTCTGTGGAAAGAGTTGTTCATAATTGAAAATATTTAATTATTTTAGATACTTGTGATTATATTTTAACACTTTAATAGAAACCAGAATTCTCAAAGCCTTTATTATGGTTATTCTCATGATTAATTATTTATATCAATTGTGTTTGAATATTTTTCATAGTTAAGTGTAGTTTATACAATAACCAGATAATAAATGTTTAATAATTAAATTATATAGTACTATTTTTTTAATTTCTTGTATAGTTTTTTTACTGTTAAACACTCTTTAAAAATATAAATCTAGCTATTCCCAGAAATTTAAAAGTAGATCATTTATTATCTGTTTCTCCAAAGGAAGCCAATTATTAATAGATTTTTGGAATAATACTATTTTTATTGAATGAATTTGATTGTATTTTGTTAACCAAAATAAGTTTATCGCCCGTGAAAGAGATACAAAGTCAAAATAATTGCCTGTTTTTTGGCCAATAAGGGTTAAAAACCGCAAATAATTCGGAAATGACTAAGTTTTTAAATGATAAATGACTTAATTCGAAATAACTTGGTTATTTAACTCTATAATTTTAATTAAGAAATTTTATATGAGTTAAGAAATAACTCGCCCATATCGAAATGTACGACTAACTTCCAATTTAATTAATCTAAACAGAAAATCATCAGAAATTTTGCAATTTTCTAATCATGTCTTATTGAATATAGAATTTTTATTAAAACTTGTTAATCAGAAATGACAGAGTTTTATCAGATTTTTTATATTAGTATAACTAAATATCTATATTCATTATATATGTCGGAGAATTCCGAGTTCCCCACCTAGTTTTAGTTTTATATTTATTATTCCCTAGGAATTTGCTTGGGTTCAATTAATAAGATGTAACGAAACGAATAAAAGTTTTACTGATTTTATTTTTTTATTTTAAAAATTTTCCTATCTTTCCTTTTTTTTATTATTAAAAATCTTCTCTATTTATGTAGAATAGAAAATTATGTAATCGTAAGAATTCGAACAAAAAACTTTTACTAATTTTATAAATGTATAATATAATATAATATAAATATAAACGTCTGGTTTAGATCAGATCTCCAAAACTTCACTTTGTAAAAATAACTGCATTGAAATTATCTTTGCATAAAAAATTTTGAATTGAAAATCCTTTGATTTTTTTTTCTCAGCCGATGTCACCTGGGAATTAATCAGACCTCTCTTTTTCGTCTGATTTCCCTACGACATATAATAGCTCTAATATTAAAATTTTTGAAATCTAGGACTAAAAATTACCCATATTTTTATCATAATATAAATGTCGTAGCAATTTTTTTTTAATGTTTTGCAAATCTGAGAACATATGTTTACAAAGAGTTTTTTTTACAAAGCTAATACAAAGAGAAAGCTGTTCATTGGATTATTTTATTACCGTCATTCTAACTACAACTTTCTTTACTGGTATTATTATTATTTCACACTATAAAATGTATTTTTATTGATAAAAATAAAGTAAACCAAGTTACATGGCTAAGTTTTTTAAGTCTTACCCTCAGATGAAGTTGAATTTATAAAATTTACTGTAAATAATAACGATTTTTAATCGTAAAATATAATATCCAAAGAAAAGTCATCAATAAATCTTAGCTATAAATTTAATCAAAATTAAATTAAATTCTAATAATATATCAGCTAAAATAACCGAAGCAAAGTGATCTGTAAACTCGTAATTTTCCAGGGAGATTAAATCTTCTGCGAAAAGTACGACTACGTTGATTTTATCAACATGAAAATTAAGATAAAGAATATCTACCAAAAAAGGAATTTATTTAAAGAATTCTCACAAATGATCGATTTCTGAAAAAAATTTAAACATTAGATTTACTTGCAAATATTTTTTTATTAAAGGGTTTTAATTTTTTACACAACTATTTTTCTATCTTCATGAATACATTATTGTTAGTCACCAAGGGAGGAATAAAGAAAGTGCTAAGGTTAAACTAAGACTAAGACTAAGACTAAGACTAAGACTAAGACTAAGACTAAGACTAAGATATTTTTATTTATTTAATAATATAGAGATAATATATATACAATGGGTTAATTATAACAAAATAAATAATACACTTATATTTTTCTAAAATATGTAATAGGTTAACCTTTTATAACTATATAGAAAAATATAAATGATATTATTAAATAGTAATAATAAATACATTGGTAATTTTCGAATAATAGCTTGCGGAATATTATGAAATGTTCTATAAAGTTCTAGAAACATCTAGAAGTAATCTAAGGATAACATTCTATAAGTTCCCATTGAATTCAAAAATGCTCCATAAAGTTCTTTAGTGTTTCTGAGCATGGCAATTATACTATTTTATGACATTTTATATAATAAAATTGTTAATTTTATATATCGCACCTTAATATATCATTAATGAAACATAAAGCTTAATAATCATTTTAAAACTAAAAAAATCACTATTTTCACAGTTTTTTACTAGTAGATCAGAAATGGAATGAAATAAATAAAATAAAATAAAAATAATCAGAAAAAACGTCTAAGCTAATTTAAATAATATAGACCAAGTATACAGGAAATTAAGAAATATTCATTCTTATTGTGTATTGAAATTGATTAATAAAACTCAATTTTATTTCAAATTATGAAAAAAAATATATATACTATATCCTGTCATTTAAATTGGATAACATTATTTGAAAAATATTTTTGTTATTTTTTTAACTTTTTTTTATTTCAAACCTAAAACCAATTTAAATTATTACATATTTTTAAAAAAATTGATTAAAGCTATTTTCACATATTTAATGTGCATTTTTTTTAGGATTTTACTGAACTGGAAAAGATAGTGGTAGTTTATTCACTGATAGTATGCTGTAATATAAATTAATACTTTATCATGATCACAATCAGTCATATTAACAGGTGTTCAAAAATCAATAGAAATCCTTGATCTATACCAAAACTTCAACAATTCATATTTCTAAATGCTTTTATATAATTTCAATATCTTGGAGATATTTTTTGAGACAAATTTTATCAAATAATACTTTTCTATGCGCTTACTATGATAAAAAAAAATATCATTCTTTTATCAATATAACTATTTCCAAAATAAATACAATATTGATACTAATTGATAACTAAATATACAAAAAACTTTAATTATGACTTTTTTAAAATCGGAAGTTTAGATTTAGATGAAAGCTTGTAGCAGTAAATGATATATGTGATTTCATGAAATTTCAAATTTATTTGAATTATGATGCGATTTTTTTAAGTGATACTTGCAAAAATAGTAAAAAATTCATTAGAAAATTTCAAAACTAATCAAAATTTTTGAAATTTTGCAAATATAGTCACGCCCAAATGTAGACTTGCAAATAAGGTCTAAAAATAACGCTTTTAGCGAGTAAAAATTTTATATTTGCTATTTCTACTATTTTTCTTATCCTTTTTACTATTAGGCTTTATAAATTTTATTTTAATTCTTTCATTACTGATGAAAATTTATTGATAGAATTGTATTTCATAAAAATAAAATACAATAATAACTAAGAAAATTATTAACATTTCGAATATTCAAAGTTTAAAATTATATATAGATATAATTTATTACTAATAAAACTTTAATTTAAATAAAACTAAACTAAACTAAAAAAAACTATTTAATCTAAATAAGTGACTTATATTCCTTATTTTTGCCACTTTTTATTTCAATAGGCACTATAACTAGCTATTTTTATTTCATAATATCAATGAAATAAAAAATGTGCTTTTATGTCTCAAAATTGGAATTTTATAAAAAAGTATAACACCTAGCCACCAGAGTACAAGAATTACTTTTTCAGTTTTCATATATGGTACACAGAGCCAAGTATCTCAAGCCCTCAAGAAACTTAAACTGTCATCGATTAAAATAGTAGGAAATAATATATTCTTGAAATACTTTCCACAAGGTGACTCATTTTGTATCCAGAGCTCCTTATTTCATAACCATCAATATCAAAAGACTTTTTCAAGTCTACTACTATTGGCAGAGAATATCGATAGTTATTTGCAGACTGCCCAAGGAATGATAGGAGTTTCTACGAGCCAAAAATTCTCAACGTCTTTGGTCTTTCTTTTGAAGCGAAAAATAGGTAACTCAAGCATTATTACATTCAATAAAAATACCAGATCTCACGATTTCGATCGAATATTTTGTACACGAAATAACAAAAAAATCTCAAAATCATTCGTTAGTGACTCAAATTGAATTTTCAAATCTTATTCGAGTAATACAGTAGGATTTGTATATACACTTCTTTCAGATACGTATAGTACTACATATAATATAAAATAGCCTCATAAAAACTACTCAAATTTTTTAAACAAATTCTATATTATTTTTTATACAAAAATTTTTTCCCGAGAATGTCTATTCAGTACAAGCATTGTTCAAAACTGCGGTTTCTAACAAGTAATAGAGAATCCAATGATATAATGTATAAGGTATAGCTACAATAAAATTGGAATTTGTTGTTTTAAAAGTTTATTTAGAATTGTTATTAATTTTTATGAATTTAAAAATGGAAACAAAAAAAAAAAAACTAACTAACTCATCAAAAATTTACAAATCATTCAGTATTTATACTTGTTTCTCTATACTGGGTTTATTAGTTCTATCCTTCCTTTATAATACAGCTCTTTTTCACAAGCCACTTTTCCTTTGCAATCCGATTAGATATAATGTTATTAATTAATATTTTATCTCTATAAAGCACCTTCTTCCTACAAATAACATTATATACTGAGGTAACTAATTAATTAAAATATGCACCACTAGAAATTGGTATTCTTTCTACTAAGAATTAAAGAACTTTTAATGTAAACATTTTCTTTGTAATCTTTTCACCTTATTTTCACATCACAGCTACAATAGAATGCAGAACATTCAGATCCCAGATTAACAAAATCTTGCCCTAAAGAACCAATCATAGCCCTAATCTATGTCTGAAAACATAATCCAGAATAGCGGTAGCATTCTATTTAGGTATATATAGTAAAAGGGGCTGCGAAACAAGATATAATTAGTATTTAGGTTGTTTTTCTACATGAGAGCCTTAAAGTGACTCAAAATATATGACTGGACGGTGATGATAGTAGAATAGGTAAACCGAATCCCTATAAAAAGCCGGAAACCAACTAGAACCGGAAAAAGGTTAAATTCAATGCTCCGATGGGCTAAAAGATTTGATATAATAGAAAGAGATGTAATTTCTTAGTTATAACAAGGAGCTATATATGAGATTTTTAAAAGTTCACCCAGATTTTTCTCATTAATTTTCACAATTTATAAAATCTCAAAGAACTCCGTACATTATTGAACATAAGACCACTGAATCGATGCCTACCCCAGGAAAAAATCAAAATAGGGAGTCATATTACGGATTGGACTTTCATTAAGCCCGCAGATGTTCACAAATGCACTTCTACCTCTGATGAGGTGGAAAAAGCGACGCACAATTCATTTAAGTGCTTGAATATAAGATTTTTTGTTTTTGGAATAAACTAAATAAGAATCGAAAAAGAACATGATACGAGCAAATATTAAGCTGAATAAATTTTATTCCTTATTCAAACAGAAAAATTCATCTTGAAGTCCTTCTAAGTGATTAAACGCCCAAGAATGAAGATATATATTTGTTTTATGAGTTTAGAAATACCTAGACAAATTATAGAGACCTCAAAAAGAAAAACTACCTGGTGATAAATAGTATTAAATATTTATGACTCAGACTAGAATCTTTCATTCTGAAGTCTCAGAAAACCACTTTAGCTCCCTTCATGGAAAGCTTATATAAGAAGGCATTTAGAAATAAAAAATAGAGCCTGAGTATTTATAAGATATAGAAATCACCAGATCAGCAATCGAAAGCATACAATGACGGCGTGATAAAATAAATCATCTAAATTGCCGCTGCTTTATATCAGAAACTCCCAATTTAGAATATTTACAGAAGCGAGCTGTAACTATTTGATAATAGATATAGTTCAACAGAAATATTCGGGGATTTGAACTCTGAAATAATCGGAATTTTAAATAAATTATGCGCAATAAATAAAACAGATACAAGACTGAAGCCTAACTACCTATGCGAAAAACAATATATTCAATTCGTGAATAATAAAACTGGAAGGATCGTGATCGACAGCCCTGTTGAAGTATTCGGAACAAATATGAGCATATTGCATTCGAACCTCATCCAGAACACAAATGAGGTATGTTTCATAAATTCTAAACTCAGAAGATGAACATAAACGATTGGCTGTATATTTAAAATTATTTCTATAGGGATCTATGTTCATATAGATTACCAAAAATTTTTGCAAACAGGGCGTCGATATGATAGCACCAGAAAGAAAAAAAACTTGGCTGATCTGTGAGCAAGATAAAATCATCCAAAGAAGTAGCAAAAAACGATTTCAGTCCTGCATGAAGTCGAAGAAAGAGTTTATACTGCTAACTTCGAGAATTCTGACATGCAAGCAGTTCAAAAGTACGCTGAAAGTAGTTGAGTGTGAAAATATTATAAATTTTGTGGAAATCGGAGATTTGGTACCCGATCCTAATTTAGATTTCTGTTACCAAAATAATCCAGATATCAGCATCAGAGATTATAATAGAATCAACAAGCGGAAAATCTGTAATAAAGAAGAAAAAGAAATCGGTCACAAATTTTCAGTAAAATAGGCTGATAAGTTTTCAAGAACTAGTTATATAAAATTCAGCTTTAAAAAAATTCTGGATAATCCTGTATAACATAATTCAACCAAAATTTTGTAATTATATAAAAGCAATACTTGCGCCATAGAGCGTTTAATTGAGTTTTTTAGTATTTTTATAACCCCAATTGATATAATATTTTTTGTATTATGAAATAAACAGATTTAATTGACCTAATTCCAAAAAATATGGTTATCGGTTTGCCATACTAAATTTAATTACTATAAAACGTACAAAATCTGTTATTCCGTCTTTAAGGAATATTTTAAAGGATTAAAAATAATGAATATAAAACCATTAGATTACATTAACTAAGATTTTAGCCCAATAACTGAATGCCTTAAAGCTTATCCAGAATAAAATAGTTACCACATAAAAATATAACCCAAAAATTATTTACGTTAATTTTCATGTGCGGATTCATGCGAAAAAGTAGTATTGAATAGATTGATGACAGAAAAATAGTGTTTATAAATATTTATAACAGGCTTGTAATTTTATGATCATGTCGTCGATTTAATAAACAGAATCGAGTAGCGAACTCAGGAGTAATTCTGTTTGGAACATAAAACATAAAAGACAAAAAAGAATAATAAGATAACAAAAGAACGAAAAGAAAATATATATAAGAACAAGAGCAGAATGAGAAAAAGGTTTTTTCACCTTCTTGAGGTTTTTTCATTAGAAACGTTTAGCTTAAATTTAACTATTTATTTTAACTGTTTTATTTTACTCACATTATAAGTTTAACAAATAATAAACCATTATTAAATCAAGAAGCGTGAAACATTTTTTTTATTTTTATTGGTTATTACATTATTAATTAAAAATCAGTTTCAATGAGCACCACTGAAGCCGACAATCAAAAGAATAAATATTATGATTCATCGTCTTTAAATTATGCTTAAAAAATAAAAACGGGATAGATAAATGTGTACAGTAAGTACATATAAGCCATACAAAGTACACTTATCAATACCTACCTGTGAACAGAAACACTCAATAAATGTTGAACTAATGATTGGCTACTTGGTACAAAGTTTAAATTATATCTCAAATAAGGTGGGTTAAAAAGAATAAGAAAGTGTATTAATGCAATAATAGGGATAATAATTTAGAACATGGAAGAAAGAAGCCAAAATATAGAGCTTTAGGGTATAAAATTGCCACTACAGGTGCAACACTTTCAATGATGTGATTACCAAAAAATTTTGATCAACACGAGTAATATTTGGCAATAATACCAAATCTCTAGGAGATTACGGAATAAATCGACTAATTTAGTATTATAAATGGGAAACCTCTGAAACTACATTTTTTATTTTGCATAAATAAAATAAAATACTAATAGCAGTCAAATTTATGAAAAATATACATTATTGTATGAATATGTAAAATAAAATTATGAACCTCCGGCTACAACCCAGTTAATATTTATAAATTGTCAAAGATTAATATTATCAGGGACTTTGACAGTGTATATATGTCGTAGAAAAAGCCTACTGCTCAATGATATGGATTTAGTATTGATATGAAAAAAATATTACTTGATTTATTTTTTCTATTTTAACAAAAAAAAACCAAGATTCTCATTTTACAAAGAGTTTTTTCAACATCAAAATACTAATGTCGAAGAAGGTCTTTGCAGGTCGAATTCGGTTCCAATCTTGCAATTTTCAGTATTTTCAAGCGTATACATAAGTGCAATGGCTTCAGCCATAACCTGTTGTTGGTGGTTGATCGCGACTGTAACCGAGTCTTAATAAGGTTGGGTCGTATTCCTCTTCTTATTCTACCCCGAATATAGGGCGAGCACGAATAGACGAATATGGGTTGATTGAGCTTTGGTAGTTCGACTACATTTGGTAGCGAGTGGAAGTTCTCGGTTATTTCTTCTAATTGATTTCTGGCTGTATAGTATGTAAATTCGAGTGTAAAATTCTCAGTATAACTTATATATTTGTAGACTTAATTTAAAAAGTTTTCAGAATTGAAATATTTAAATAGTATAATATATTTTTTAAATAAACTCATTTAAAATATAAGAGTTATAGTAAAAATAAAAGTGTGTAGACGTGGGGAGATTTCACAAGTCCTAAATTCGCAGTTATATACTCTGATTATTCATTAGAAAGTAACCTTATCGGAATATGCCATTTCTAGCACAAACGAATGCTGGGCCACCACAGTCTCGTATTTCACCACATAGTGGACTTTGCTATTTCTAGACTATTCTGAACTTCATAGTCATTACCCTTGGTAATTTACTATGAGTATTTTTTATGGTCTAGGCGTTGGAAATGATTAATTTAAATATTAATTTATTATTTGAAGTAAACGAATTCATACTGCAGATTTTTTGTTGCTTGGTTGAAGTTAATTAAGAGTTGGAAAACGTATAAGTTGTCATGTCTAAGACTCTTATTCTATTATGCGCTTAGCATCTAGACATACGGTCAGTTGAAGTATAATTTATTTACCATTACATATAATAACTTACTAGGTGCAAAGAACCTCAATGTATAATCAGAATCAAATATGTACACAGTATAGAATTGAATGATCTTGACAGGCCTAGCATCCTCAGCAATTATTATTAAAGCCGCCCTAATAAAAACTCCTCCACTAATTTGACTATTTGTTAAGGAAAAAATCACTCTGGGCACTACATGGCGATTGATCCTTTCTGAAAATGTAACTTATGAAGCAAGTCACAACAGACTACCCTTGCGGGTAAAAATTATTCAGCCTATTTTCATTTTCCCGCTCTGGTCCCGTTCAGAGCTCAACATCTCGTACTTGTCTCGAACGACGAACGCGCCCGTTCTTACTCAGAGGAGTATACAATGGGGAGAAGAGGCACCAAAGCAGTCGTTATATGGTGGCGGCTAGGTAGGGGATTAATTCCTACACTAAAATAGCTTAGTGCTAGGTAAATACCTTTGCACCTTAAATAATTATCTCACTATAAATTGAAATAATTTTACTGGCTAACAGGGTTAAACTCTTTTTTCCAGGATCCCTGATTATGTGGGAGAACCTCCCAACATAATCAAAACACAAAGAATCCATACGCTGGATCAGAGCCTAGACTTCATGACAATACCAAATAGATTGGATCTTTACCATCTTTGTACAAAAAATATTCTTTACTTTATTCATACTATATAATTTCATTAATACTTATCACTATCATTATTTCTCTATATTAAACACTATTTTTTACTTAAAGCGAGAAATATATATTATCACGACAAGGTCATAAAAACTCCTTTAACCCTTTCCCATTCAACACTCTTTAAAAAGTTTAGTTTAAAAATTAGATTATGATTTATAAGCATATTTATTATTTGATGTTAAAATAAAATAAACCAATAATTCTTAAGGCCTAGGAATTAAAAAATTATAACTGAGAATAGTTTGTTATATTTTGTAGGCAAAAAATAGACCACCGTCCGCGAAAGCGTTAAAACGCTTTTTTTATCATTTAGAAAATTTTTATTTTGAGAAAGCCTAATAAATAAAATTCAAATTTAAAGCTAAATAAAAAAAAAGTTCAGAAAGTATACTTTTTGAATAGTGAAACACATAGATTGCCGTATCAGGCTATAAAATGCGAAATAAAGAATATTTTTTTAGTTTATTTAAAGTTTATAGTAAATTAAAGTTTGATTATTAAGTAATTACAACTATTTAGAATTTTAAAACTTGAATAATCGAAATATTAATAAAATCGTTACACATAATATTATTTTTGTTATTCATACAATAATGTATATAATACATAAATTCGACTAAACTTATTAAAATAAATCCAATAAATCCAATAAAGTACAATAAAGAATATAAAAATTTCGACATTTGTCAATTATCGGATGCAAATATTAGTGGCAAATAATATAAAAGCTTATTCCAGTACATATATCAAAAAATTGATTTTTTAAATGTGCTGCATGGTAAAGATTAAGCTTAATTTTATTAGTGTGACAAAAATATTAGATACTAAGCGGAAATATAAGCTAAAAAAATGTTAAAGCTGGTACAAGTCATAATAAATGCTTATACTATATTAAAAATATTTTTACTTGCCGATTTGCCAACTGCGCATCCAAAGATAAATGAGATCAGTCAATTAATCAACTGAAAGTTCTTCTCGGGCATTTCTTTGAGTGAAAAAGATTAATTTTTAATTAAATTAATATCTCACAGTATTGGAACAACTCTAACAATTATCAAAAGTGAATTTTTTAACAAACCTTAATATTTATATATAATTCCTGAATTGTACTTAAAAATTAATAGCTTTAAGATGTAAATTTTAACATGAAAAGCTTAGCAAGCAATTAAAATAAAAAATAAAAAATAAAAAATTAAAAAATTATCAATGAATTTAAACCATGACTAAACAAACGCTTCAAAGCTTAGGTACTCAAAATCTCTCAGTTGACGTTGCTAATTTCGGCGAGTCGTAAGTTTTCAAAAAGAAAGAGACGTTCGAAATATTAAAGTCATCTCTATATATTTATTCAAAATACAAAGCAAAAAAAAAAATTCGAGGATATGAACGAAAAAAATTATTATTCTGAACTTGTGTTTAATTGGCAAAAGTAATTTATTTTTATCTATTTTTGCAAATATGCACTTAGATTTGTCTATTTTTTAAAATTACACTTGATTTTGGTTAGTTTCATAAATTTCCATCAAGTCTGGTAGATTTTTCAATTTTTTCGTTGAAATATTCGTTACTTTTGCAATTTCCCCTTTTTTAAATGATTAATAGTCGATTTGCCTAGCTAAAGCCTGGAGATAAACTTTAGGTCAAACCTCTTCTACCAAATTTAGAGATTTGTTATTATTGGCGAAATGAGATTTTTTTCTAAAACTATTGGCTACATAAACTAAATTGTATTCTAAAAACTATGTATCTATTGGCTACTTATATATTTAATATAATCGGGTTAACCCTTTCCGGTACTAACAATCTTTACCTTGAATAAAAATAATAATTGGATAAGCTATAAACAGTCATATGTTATTGGATATATTAGTCTCCATAAAATAATATATTGTTAGTTATAAATTGATATATTGGCAATTCTTTATGAAGTAGTCAATTTATAGTACTAAGTGCTACAGTGCTTAAAATCGCATAATGAATAATAGCCAATGTGCAAATTCGTTTCTTCATTCTATAAAGGATTTATTTCAAAATTTAACGAAAAAATAGAATAAACTTTATGCCTTTTCAGCTCCTCCAATAATATTTACAATTAACGAATGAACAGGAAAATAAAATTAAACTTTAACAAAGTGCTCTCTTCGTTCAGAATCGCCCATATGGAGATTCTTTACAAGGATTGTACTATATCTAAAAAGAGTTGCAATGTATGAAATTTCATACCTATTTTTATCCAATAAATAAAATTTAGTTAATCTTTTTAGCAAATAATAATTTTTAAATGAAATATTTCAATAGAAAAGCCGAAATATCTTTCAAATTCACCCAATGATAATTTATAATTTATAATGTTTGTTCCAATAATTAATAGATTCTTTAAATTGCTTTCTTCTTTCAGAATCACTCACATCAGTCTGCCATTTGGTTGGGTAATAATGATATCTCAAAAACATCCAACTGCTTCTGATTGGTTTAACAAACTATTTTTGAAAAAATTTAACTGTTAGAAAGGATAAATAAAAGTCTAGCATAAAAGTTTATATACACACACGAATAAACTCATAAATACCAAACATAAAAGTAAAAAACTATAAATAACATTTTATTTTGGGTCAATTTTAAACCTAAACATTTTTTTGAAATAAATTTTTAGAGTCTATTTAGGTCTACGATAAGTAAAAATAAATATATAATAGAAATACGTTTAAATTAGTATTTTTTTTCGAAAATTTAATCAAAGCTTATGAAATAAACAGTGTTTTATATTTTTTTGTCAAACTTATTTCATGTAATAACAATACTAGACAAAACGAAGCAAATTTTACGAAAAAATTGCAAATATGGCGAAAGGCATATTAAAACTAATAACTTAATATAATTAAATTCCTCTGTGGTCTACTGACAGCGAACTTTATGAATTATAGTCATCAACATACTAACCGAAAGACCTTTACAGCCATTGCTCTGAGTAGGTTGGATAGTTGATAATGTAATTCTTTGAAGGTTCTCGTGCAATAATTCACGTTTTATCCGTTATATAAAGTAATATCAAGCTTCTGGATACTCAAAATAATACTTTCAAAAATTAAAGGAGTATTTTTGAGAAATTAAATGTGAATTTTAATATCTAATATTTCACATTTCAAAATAGTTACGCAATTAAGCAGATTGAAACACGCTGTTTTTATATAACATATATAATTGCGAATTTTGAAAAGTATACCTTCATTTACGAGAATATAGTATAAAAAATAATCTGGTTTTAAGTAAATAAACTAGCGTCTATAATTTCGACTATTATCAAATTCTGTCATAAATTTTACAAGGTGCCAAATAGAGTTTATACTTCGATTAGATGTCGTTGTAGCTGATCAATGCTACTTCGGCGAATATACCAAAACAATCAATTTCGATTGGATAAGCTGGAAATTGAAATAGCTTTTCTATTCACTAATTTATTATTGACATTTTAATATATTAAAAGAAATATTATCAGCAATTGATTTTTTATGTAATCTTGCACTGTAACAAGATAATCTTTAAAGTGCAAAAATTGTAAATAATTTAAAATACACTATTTTCACAAATCTAAATAAATACAAATTTCCAATAAAAGCATTCATTTGTTTTTTTTGAAATATACGAAAAATAAAAATCAATTAACTACAAGGGGCTTGTGGTTTTTCATCAAAAGTAAGAGAACTGAATAAAATTAAATTCAGCAAAATTCATTTCGATATGATAAAAGTTTTCTTTTATTTCAATCGAATATTTTTCTTGAATCTCGTTAGAGTAGTTAGTAAGATCAGTTAGGATTTAAATGTTATACACTGTTTACAGATTATTAACAATAGTGTTTCAAAACTAACTAAAGTGGAAAAAAAATGACACATTTAGGAGTATATTAAATTTCGATTGTTTTTCATAAATAAGATATTTATATGTTTTATTTATGGTACACTCTTATGAGAGACGGAGCTTTTCTTTCTTGGAAATTCTATTTGCTTATTTTACTAGACAAAATTATTGGCAGCATCGGATAATCCATTCGATGATATATATATTTTTTTTAATCACGGAATTTTATTGGTACGATAACAATAATAGAAAATACGCGGTAAATAAACTAAGAAAATAGAAATTCGGTGCAAGGCATAAAAAAACTAATATTCTAATACTAATAAATTCCTCTGCCAGTCTACCAGCTGCGTATCTAAAGGGAAATGGGATCAATCTACCAACCGAAAGATCAACCCAGGCATTGCTTCAAGTAGGCTGTATTACTGAAGTTACAAGCAGTCATGGAATTAAGCTCGTTCCAACAAAATTGAATTCGTTGAGATCATTGAGCTCCTAGTCAGAGCCCACATCTAACAGGATTAATAAAAAGTAGGCTCCTACCCAAGCGTGGGAATGATCGACCTGGCTCTCCTACAATAAGCTGCTAAACAGCTGAGTTCCGTAATGCTGTCGAACGCTGGACTTGTGCACTGAGAATGCCTCAGACTGTGCTAAATGAATCGGTTCCTCCTGTTTCTAGATGGTCCACCTCTGGAATCGCTGTCCTCCGAATCGCTGGGCGTTGCCTTCACTATCCCCGACCTAGGATAGTGCAATGCTGTGTGAAATTTTAGTATAGTGTTCTTAGAAAAGTACACTATTTAAGCCCATAAACCACAGCAAGGTATTTCACTCTTAGGAGTTCATTCGATGATAAATTCTAAAAAATATAAAAATATATTTGTGTTGAGTAGGAAATTTTATATAGGAAAAGTTTTGCTCCTTGAAATAATCTTTGGAATAAATGTGCTTTAACCCTTTCCCGTAAAGGGCACTCATTAAAAATATCAATTTATTGATTCGTTTATGATTTATGATTTATAAGTATATTTATTATTTGTAGCAATATTACATTAAACTAATACTTCTAATGACCTCGGAATTATGTTATTTGTTAAGAATCTAATTTGCTAAATTTGGTAGACCAAAAAAGGTCTTCCGCCCGTGATAGGAGTTAATAGAAATAAATTATAGATTTCGTTTGTAAATAGATATTTATGTATATATTTTTAAAATCTACAGTTTTAATAAATAAAATAGCCAATTTTGACTTTATTTGCAATAAATAAAATGCATTAGCTAAAAGTATAATGTATTTCAATTTCTTCATATGTACTAATAAATTTTTTAGTTTAATACCAATTAAAACAGTAAAAAACAATAAAAATCTAATTAAAAATTAGTTAAAATGGTAGAAAAGAAGCAAATTAATCGATTTCTTCTTCTCTGCTTTAGGAAATACATACGCATTGAGCATTGATTCAACGGGGGCTTTTAAATTCATAATATCATAAAACGATACATGTTGACAACATATGTTGTTACAGGATATTCGTGAAATTTGCGGATATAAGAGAATTTTTATTTTTATTTTTATAAAATAATTAAAAATATAGCTTATAAAACAAATCTTAGTGCGACAAATATGTTGAAAACAAAAATCTAAGGCCTATAGAAGCTTATTAAGGATATATAAATTGAAGCACTCATCTCAAAATCCTCTGTAACGCAATCGGTAGACCGGAAGGGGGCTTAGTAAGCTTAAGGATATTAAATATTTAAGCCTTGAATCAACTATACAATTAATACCTAGATAAAATTTTTTTTCTGATGGCTTCAAGTATTTAAAGAGTAATAGTCAAATAAAGCGTATATAGGAGGGGAAAAATAAATAAACCTTGTTGAAATTGATAAAAATTTTAAAACTACAATTACGTATTTATAGATAGGTTAATATTATTCTATGGTTAAAAATATCACGAAATCAAATCTGTCAATTTTAAATTATAAGCTTTTACAAATAATTGTCGCATTAATACCTGGTATTTTTTATGGTAGTTTAAATAAAATTAATACTGTAGTTTTTAAATAAACGGCTTAATTTAATTTAAATAATAATTTGCCGATCATTATATTGTACTTTATTTAGAAGTTTTTTTTCTAAAACATAAGGGGTGAAAAGTTAAAAATCAGTCGAAAACCTCCCTACCAGCTATGTACTAATTTTAAATTTCTTGAGAATTTTTAGAAACTAGCATTTTCAAGCAGTTTTAAAATAATAAATAAATATATCACATATTAAATAAAACTTAAATTACTGAATACTACGATGAGAAAGTTCAAATTATATTTTTTTGTTTCATCAAATATAATATGCTAAAATATAATTCATAATTGAAGATTTTTAGGTGAAACTGAATTCGATTTCTTGTAAATTTTATTTTTTAGAGCGAATTGGATAAAATCACAGACTGTATCTGATAATTCATTTGATAATATTTTCTAAACTGGTTTATTTATAAAAGCGAAGCTAATATGTAACATAGTTTTAATAGGAAAAGTTAGACTGCTCGAAATAATTTTATATATAAAAATTTATAAATATGACCATCAAGAATCCAAAAGCTTGTTAACCAAAAGAAAATTAGATTGAAATAGCCTCTAATAAAATAAAATCAAATAGATAAAATTCCAAGTCTGATAATATTAATATAAAAATATAATAAAAAATAAAAAATAAAATAGCTCTAAATTTATACTCAAAACATTATTAAAAGGATGAACGGTATTTCTTTTATGCAGCAAATCCTTCAAAAGAAGCCTATTGACACATGTATTCGAGAAAGCAAAGCCTCTGAGCTAAAGCGTACTTTGGGAGTTGTCCAGTTAACCTTCTTGGGCATTGGTATCATTATCGGGACAGGTATTTTTGTTCTAACAGGTAAAGCCGCAGCTGAAAATGCCGGTCCATCAATCGCCTTGTCCTTCATTGTTGGTGCAATTGTTAGTGGATTCAGTGCGCTTTCATATTCAGAGATGACTACAATAATTCCAATTTCAGGATCTGCTTACAGTTATTCTGTTTCATCACTTGGAGAGATTTTTGGTTGGATTGTTGGATGGGATCTGTTACTTGAATATGTAGTTGGGTGTTCAACAGTAGCTTCTGGCTGGTCAGCTTATACTATGAGTTTCTTCAAAGAAGTTTTTGGAATTACTTTTCCGATATCCACAACTAAATCACCTTTTAGCTACAAAAACGACAAGTTCATCGTTAACAAAGGGTCTTATATAAATATTCCTGCAATATTTATAACTGCTATTATTGTTTGTATTCTCTGTATCGGAATAAGAGAGTCATCTGCTGTAAATGTTGTAATTGTAATGATAAAATTGTCTGTAATAATTTTGTTCATTTTTGGCAGTCTAAAGTTTGTTGACAAATCAAACTTGAAACCATTTATTCCGAAAAAAGAAGGCAATCAATTCGGTGTTGTCGGTATTATAAAGGGCGCTCAAAAGGTATTTTTTTCTTACATAGGATTCGATTCAATATCAGTCGCTGCTCAAGAAGCCAAAAACCCACAACGAGACTTACCATTAAGCGTTGTTATTTCACTAACTTTATGCACAGCTTTGTATATAGGAACAAGTTTAGTTTTGTGTGGAATTGCCCCATATAAAGAGCTAAATGTTGACGCACCAATATCTTTTGCGTTAAGTAAGTATCCAAATACAAAATACTTACAAGTGTTAGTAAATTTAGGGGCTATTGCTGGACTAACTTCTGTAATCCTTGTAAGCTTACTGTCTCAATCTCGCTTATTCATGGTTATTGCAAACGATGGATTATTTCCTCGATTGTTCAGTAGACTTCACCCTAAATTTAAAACTCCTATCTATCCAACAATTATATGTGGATCTTGTATAGCCGTTCTTTCAGGGGTTTTGCCTGTTGAACTTCTCGGCGATATGACTTCAGTTGGAACATTATTCGCCTTTCTTTCAGTTAATATCTGTGTTATAGTTCTAAGATTTACTGACCCACACAGACATAGAGACTTTAAAGTTCCTCTTGGACCATTTGTTTTCCCGGTATTAGGTTCCATTATTTCAATTGCATTGATCGCTGTGAGTGGTGTATCCACTATTATAAGGTTATTTGTTTGGATGGCTATTGGACTTGTTATTTATTTTGTTTTTGCAATGAGACACTCTAGGATCAGAAGCTTCATAGAAGAGAATGAAACTTATCAAGGCGAAGAAGGATACGAAAAATTTACACCTCATTAAAATTATTTATGCTATTTTCAATTTATAGTATCTTCGTATATTCTACTTTCTTGAAATCATTGTATAATAGTATATTATTTTTATAGTGACTTAATTAAAAATTAATCATAATAAAGTTTTATTTTTAGCCTAACTACAAATTTAATTATATGGGCTCTATTGCAATCTTTGATTTATTGGCTTTTATATCAATTTTGAATAAAATATATAACGACACTATTAATACATATGTGAGATTCTTTATGAAGGTGACATTTTATATTGTAAAGTGTTTCAGAATATAAAATTTCAGGTTTATTTTTTATCCAGGTGGCTCTGTGGTAGAGTGGTTAGGTCACCAGACCGACAATCAGAATGCTTCGATTTCGATTCCTGGTGGTTGTTGACAATGTCGAATCCCAGAACTAAAATAAAATAAATTATATTTTAATCTTTTGAATATTTTATATAATCTTTTTACATAAAATTAGGTAATAGGGATCGTCAAACTCTAGTAATAATCGATGCCGAAGAATATCACCACGAGCGAGATATAAAAATTCGAATCTGAAGATTCAGAATCGAGAGGCCGGGTTCCCTTAGAACCATCTTGATAATAATTTGGATTTTATAGAATATATTTTATTATCTTTAGCAATATATTAATTAATTTCAATAAACTTTTAAAAGATAAATTTAATAAAAAAAAAAAAAAGAAAAATCACAAATCAATTCCCAGCGTAACGAGATGAGTTACGCTGGCTATCTTAAGCAAAGAGCTGTCATTGCGGAAAGGACCGCAATGAGAAGTGCCGCGGCGCACGACATGGTGACAACATAGCCATGTCGAAGCATGCCCTTGTCGGCAAGTAGCGATTCAGTCGCGAAAAAAATAAAATAAAATCCAAGTTATGCAAGCGATTACATAAGACGAATTGATTTTATATAACTAATTTTTAAACTCTCTCTCTTCCCTAAGCTTTTTTTCTGGAATTAGCCAATAAAAACGCTTGAAATTTTTAAGAGTATTAAGAGTAATCGAAGTCAAAAATAGTTCGACGATTCAGAAAAGTAAGTGTCTAATACTACTTAAACACATAACTATATACAATATTTATATACTTAAACCAAACCAAACCAAACCCACCCTCTACTCCCGAAGGAATTGCATTAAGATTGCGATAATTGAAAGATCGCTTTTCACAAAGTTAACTTTTCTCTTACGCAGTCAAAGATAATCAATTCTGTAAAGAGTAGGCCTTTCAATTTCTAACATCAGGGCATATAAGGAGTATCGCCCTTATCTGAAATAGGCACCTGAGCGAAGTAGGATAAGTAAGTCTTGAGCTATCTTGCATACGTGTGTCAAATTGAAAAAAAGAAGCGTCTTTTGTAAGGTTTTCTTGCTATTGTCTTAGGCATCGTACCATATAATCAAGGTATCAGTGTCTTTCACCTCTGGCCAAATAGTACAGTAGGTTTTTTGAAATTTAGCCTTTGCAAGAAGCGCTAAAGAGTAAAGTCACTACTACATAAGTGGACGTACC
>LSSN01001080.1:0-12267 GCA_001970855.1 Smittium culicis | reverse complement strand
CATCATCTGAAAATAATAAGCCTGGGATTCTTTTCCCTAGTGATGTCACATAAACACTTTATATACCATCAAAAGTATCGTTTATATAAAAGTTAGATAAAATGGGCGATGCGGGGCAATCTTGTCGCGCACCGCAGTTGTAGTGAGACTTTTCGGAAATTAAATTTCCAATTTTTACTGTTAGTTTTGGCGATCTGTACAGTCTTTAAATTAAATTTAATATTTTCCATCCAATCCCAATTCTCCTAGCCAGAAAACAGGCAAAAAGAGTTTTATATGTGCAATTTGACTCAAAATTAATCGTTTTTATGAATATTTAATTAATAATTGTCTGTCATAATGCAAGTCTGCAGTTTACTTAATGCACCAGGCATCATTTATTAAAATGTGAATTTCGTTTTATTCGTTTTAAGAATTGATATTGATATATAAGAAATAAAAAACCTATATAATATGGAAATTTACGTAAATTTAGTGTAAAAAAATAGCATATAATCAGTAAAATAATGCCATATACTGTATAAAATTTTTTTTTTTTTTTTGAAAATTTCCTTAGTGAAGCAGTTTGTATTTGTTAAAAGAGTAAAATAATATATTAGGCTGATTTATTCATTCCATCATTTATTTTTGTATTTCAAGATTTTCTTATCGTAATTTCCAACAAAAAGGTAAAGTCTTGATATAAATAAAAATTTTTTATGTAAGAATATATATTAGTAGTCTACTTTTTCTTTAATTAGGTGACAAACTTAATTATACAAATCATTAAAAATAAAAGTAAGACCAATATTATATGGAAATCAATTATGTATATTTAGGAGTTAGATCGACATGTGATACAGGGCCAGGCAATACGTTTGATGTGATTTTATAGCTTGTTGGATCAAAAAATACCCACTTTTTGCTTTGGGTTAATACTAAGCCACGGGATAAATTGAATCTATTTATATCAGATTCCATATTAAATGAAATATCAAAATCGGACGAGTCAGTGTTTAAGGTTTTTGAGCGGTTGTCATCTTGAGACTTGTATATCTCGCTAATCTCTTCAATCCACATAGAAACTGCAGTTTTGATGTAATTTGTGTGGCTTGGAGGAGATGATAGAGTATCTTTAATTTTTGAAATATGTTTTTCAAACAGTGTACCTCTATCTAAATCATTCGATACGCCCGAGTTGTCGTCGCAAGGAATTTTAACAGATTCTCCTAAAGATTTGATCTCTGAAACATAAGTGTCAAATATGTTGGTTGATATTTGTTCTACTGAATCAGCCAATGTAATGTTTTTATCTAAGGATTCGCCAAATGAATTTAGTATACTCAAAAACTCTTCGCTATATACAACATCTTTAACAAAACCCTCGCGGCATAGACACCCTTGAAGAGCAATGGTAGTGGAAGGATTGCAAGATACTTCATTTTTTGAAGGCCTATTTACAAATGAAGAGTAAATGTGTATAGATAATTGTTTGGTTAAATCAGACTCGGGGTCGACGTAATTGTTCCAATAATCAATTAAGTTATTAATTTTGATTTTTTTTAGGTACATGATATCAGTAACATTCCATGTAAAGTCATAATAGCCAGATTTCACTTGATTCATGAAACTTGTAGATTCTTCGTACATATTTTTGGGTTTTTGCTCTCTCTTATTAATTAAGGAGTTCAAATGCTTATCAAGGTCAGGTTGAGTCATATTCATTATAACAGACTTGTAGTTTTTAAGAAAAGTTGATATTCTTAAATCGACATACTCAGGATTCGATTCGCTTTGAACTACAAAAGTTATCCCTAGAGGGCTCGTAAAAGATAAACTAACATATGAACTAGCAATATAGCCTAATTGTTCTTTGGTGCGAATTTGGTCAAAGAATGGTTCTTGCAAAATGTTCAAAGTTAATCCTAGCAAGGCCCTCGAATAACTGCTAACTGATGGAGCAAAAATAACCCTCATCACTGAGTTATTAAGATTTTTTTCAGAGGAGGATGGGCTAACATAAACATACTTTCCAGGCAAGTGGGATACTGCCCTATTGAATAGTCTATCGGATATTAAAAAGTTTGAGGATTTAATTATATTCAACACGTTATCAGATATTTTTAGAGATTCATCTTCATCAAAGTTGCCTAAAACAAGGAGCTGTGTGTATGCCTGTCTAAACAATTTCTTGGAAAATTCTTTTAGTGAGTCGATTGTTAAGAGGTTAGCCGATGCCAATTTATCTGTATACCTCCATTGATTTTCGATCGACAAATAGTTGTTTAAAAAGCTAGCTTGCTTCCAAGGTTCTGAGTGTGAATTATTTTGCAAATTTCGAATGACATTTTCTTTATTAATAATAAATCTTTCTTCTTTGATTTCAAGGTTTCGCATTGCATCTAGTACAACATACAAAAGTTCGCCAAGTTTGTCATTATAGCCTTCAACAAATAAAGATATACCATTAAAAGTTTCTCCTATAGATATTCCAAACCCAGCTACCTTTGCGTTATACGTAACCATATTAATAGAATCATATACAGTTTCTATAAACAATCTGGTCAATAGGCTGGAAAGTGGAGAAGAGTAAGTTTCTGGAACAATGATGTTTGTATATACAACACCTCTAGGAAGGTTGAAGCGATCGTCTTTTTTAAACCATAGTTCAATTTGGTCATTTTTTTTTAGAAGAGAAGGGTTTAATTCTGGATCTAAGCTAATAGAAGTTTTTAGACTTAAGTCTTCTGGTATAAATTTGTTAGGGTGAGGAAGATGTAAGAGGCTGGATATTTCTTCTGATAATTGTTTTATGGAATCGTCAATGCCACCTAGTAGGCACTCAGGTAAATCACGGACTTCATATTCCACTTTATAGAACTCCTCGAATGAAGGGTTTGATAAATCCTGATCTTTTAGAACCATGATAACTCTGTAGTTGTTGGGGTTTAAAAGTTCGATACGTTCACTGATAGACTCGTGATCAAATTTTGAAATTAAAGATTGTCCTGATATTGCCATTTCAGGGGGACAGTGGGTATGATGTAATGAAGTAGATAATACAGTTGAAAAGCTAATTATCTCTTGCTTTTCTTCAAACCTGAAATCTATTTCACTGGTTTTCATAAGCTAGAAAAAGAAAAAAAAAGTTTAAAAAGGATAATTTAAAATGGTAAATTTAGAAATTACGAAAATTGAAAATATACCTCATTAAAATACCACTCCTGTGGTCCTGCTTCTTTAATAAGATTGATGTAAGAAAAAATGATATAGATAATTTCTTTGTATTTATTTATACCAGCTTCTGTGAGGCTGATGTTTATTTTGAAGGCATTAAAATCACCGCCATAAGATCCGGAGCAGCTTGTCATAATTTCTGAAGCCCATCCTTTAAGCTTTAATACAGAAAGGATTGATCCTTCAGCCTCGTGTCCAATAAGATTAGCTAAATAGTTGGATGGCTAGGATAGGGATTAAAAAATATAAATTAATGAATTAAAGAAGCTATTATATAGAATATTAAAAATTGTGTAAGCGAGTACTTTAGTTTCGTATAGTTCTTGTTCATCCGGGAATGGAAAAATCAATTTTAAAGTTCGTTTATCACGTATACTTTTTGCTAAAATGATTTTCCCTAAGCAATCGGAGGATAAAGGATGTTCAGGGGGAGAAGTGTATGTAACTCCTTTGCTTTTTATAGCAGAAAATTTGTTTACAGCCATATTTGCAAGTTCGCTTAATGATTCTATTAAAATCAGTTTAAACTAAATAAGCATAAAGCTGAATTAAAGAGAAAAATGTAACTTTACCTTTTCCAACAATTACCAATCGCATAACATCTGAGCTATAGTATTTATCATAAAATCTAATAAGCTCATCTCTCAACTCTTCGCTTTTAGGATCAGATGACTTTTTTAAAGTTTTATAATTTCCTAAATGATTTCAAAAATAAAATAGATTAAGTTAATGAAATGATAAATAGCGTGTATAACCAATATGGAAAAAATTGAATACCTGAAGAAAAAAAGCTGAATGGGTGATCTTTTTTTAACAGAGATTTTTCCAGCTGATGAATTCTCCATGAATCGTTTTGTAAATTCTTTTTAAATTCTAATGAAAAAAAATTGAGTGTATTAATATGAGAGTGCATATTATTATAGATAATGAATTGAGTACCTGAATCAACGGCATTAAGTTCTCTTTCAACGCAGCCAGGTAAGAGTAAAGGCGAAATGAAGAATTGCGCAAATCGATCAAGGGCTCCTTCAAGGTAATCTTGAGCTACATCAAAGTAATAGCAAGTGTTTTCGGTGTCGGTGTAAGCATTAGAATGACCGCCATGAACAGATAGATACTATTTTTCGATAATATCGAGAATTATGTTATTTCTTTGAATATGGCATATGCATAATATAAAAGTAAAGAGAATTTTTAATGAAGATACCTTGCTGTATTCGTTTTCTTGAGGGTATTTTTCAGTTCCCTGATTTATAAATTAAAAAAATATATTAAAGTTTTGGGAGTTGATACTTATAGTAGGGGAAATAAAAAACTAAATAAAATAATATCCAGTGAAAGTATAGAGTTTTGTACCATAAAAAGCATGTGTTCGCAGAAATGAGCAAGGCCCATATATTCTTTAGGATCAGACAAACTTCCAACTTTTATATTTAGAGAAGCACAGGATTTGTTCTCTTTAGTATCCTGAGCTAATAGAGCAATCAGTCCATTTTTTAGCTTTATTAAAGAATAGGATCGATTATCACTTATCGATTTTTGAATTTGAGATTTATTAAATTCAAAGTAAGGTATTCCCTGGTCTGAATTGCGCAAGACAAAGCCATCAGCTACAGGTAAATCAGAACCACTCAAAGTATCATGATTGGTAAGTCCGGTAGATGGGCAATTGCTTTCCTGCATTATACTCGCGTGCTATTTTGGGATAAATCTTAAGAAAAAAAGTGTAAAATATTTTTAGAATTAGAATTTGTAGTTAATACAAGTATTTGTGATAATTGATTAAGAAAAGGAAATCTTATATTAATTTTTTTAGATTAGATCAGAATATGAATAGTCTGAAATATAGAAGTATTGACAATACAATTATTTTTTTTAACAGTGGAGAGCTAATACTGCTACTCTTATAAATATGCTACTATTGCTATATACCCATTTTGCATAAATCTATAAACACTTTTCTAGGATCGCATTAATTGTTTTAAGCTAAATATTATTGGTTATGGTCCTAAGAGCAAACAATCGTTATATACCTTCAGCTATAAAATATAATTGGTCTATTCTTCTTATTTTGTGGACTCTGCCAATAATTCAAATAGTTCTCCTGCTGATCACACTCCTCAAAGTCATTCAGAGCCAATAGCTCTTTTTAGTGTGACTGGCCCAATAAATTTTATGATATTGTGTACGCATTTACCATATTTACCAATTTCCTGTTCATGTAGCCAATAGAATAATCTGCAATCCTTTTACTTTATTCCATCGCATATTATAAGTATATCTACTTTGGTGCTCTGAAAATAAAAATAAATAATATTCCTGTTACTAGCTTCAATACTATCTAATTTGCTTTTTTCTCGCTAATTTTCTTCCCTTTCACGTTCAGTGCACATACAATGCCTAGTAATATGGGGAATTCAAAGCGAAGAAATCACGATGTTGTAGTTTAATCCCATTGCCCTGAATATTTTTAATTTTATATATTTCTAACAGTTTTGAAAAGGCAATACAATTTTTTTACTTTTACATTTAGTTTTATAATTTTTTTTAAATGTTTTTCGAGCTCATTAGAGCTAAAATTGATATACATTATATGATGGAATGAGAATTATTATTTATTACCGTCTTACTAGATACTATAAACGAAAATTTACAAGCCAATAAACATAAACGAAATAAAATGAACTATAAAATTTTAACACAAAAAAAAAAAAAAATTATATAAAATTGTGAAGTGAACATATGTGGCATTCTTGTCATCTTTCAGTAAAGGGAACCGGGAATGGATGGGTTGGAATTAATGTGTATACACTCTTCCTGTAATGTATATTGATATCAGCTCGAAAGAGCTCAAAAAATATTAACATTATATTTCCTAGAGGAGGCGTATAAAGTTATTTAAGGGGCGGTTAGACTCTGTTAAGCTACTTATAGAACCTCCTGTCAGTCTATAATATGAGTCAAACATAGAATATTTTGACAAAAAGCGTTCGTGACAATATCTTCAGCTGAAACTCCTGCATTTGATTTCGGAGTAGCCCCAATTCCCCGTGAATTAGTGTTTGGGGTGTCATGATAGCGAATTATGGGATTATACGATAAGTGGATTTTACTAGTTATACATACAAAATTAGAGGTTTTGGTTTAACTTTCAAGTACCTTATCAATTTATTTAGTATAATAATCTTTTTTACACGATGTGACAGGCGGGGATACTGTGTTATACTCTGTTTATAAATTTGATAAATAAAAGACTGTGTAAGGTATCTGTTTGGTGTGCCTACTATTTTGAAGCGATCGGATAATTTGGTACCTGTAAAACTTCTCTTTTGGAGCTAAAATCGTTAATTTGAGAATCCCTTGAGATATTACCATCATTAAATCATCTATACGGTTTATATCATATGGGGGATTCTGAACGAAGAAAGCACTTTGTTGCAGTTTAAATTTATTGGTTTGGGTATAGTAAAATGTAAATATTATTGGCTGTATTGAAAAGGAATTTCGTTTTTTCTATTTATTCTTTTAATTGTGAAATTTTTATTTGCTTTAAAAAAGAAATGGTTTTGCTCATTGGTAATTAATCGCTTATGCAATTTTATTCACTGTAACACTTTACACTATAAATTGCCTCCTTCATAAAGAATCTCCCATATGCTCTTATGAAACCAGTAACAACTAGCAGTCAGAAAATTTTGAAAATAAAACCTTTGTCGAATAGCCCATTGGATTGGCCCAAATATCGAATATTATTTATCACCCGTATGATATCAATTATGGACCTGATAAAGAATTAATTGAGGCGTCGTTGAGAGTAGTAAAGAATTCAATAAAAAGCTTAGTATTATCAATATTCCGAGGTTTATCTACAAGAATTAGCAGCATTGTCTAGTATTCGCGAAATATGAAAGCATTAGCTTTTTTTCCCGTTAATTTTCTAAAAAATATTTATTAACCTGTGACACGGTTACTGCGAAAGCTATTTTCTTTTCTCTTTCACAGGCAATTTTCCGCTTAAGTGGTATAGAATCACTTTTTTCGTTTTTAATAGCATTATATGGGAAATTTAAAATTCTACTAGTTCTGATAATTATAGTCTCTGAATCCTGTAATGACATTATGAACGCTGTTGTCAGAAGATCGCATCAAACCTTATGTAATACGTGAGATATCTATTTCTGTGAGTGGCATGTTTACGGGTTCCTCTATTTTGGCAACTGAAAACATGAGAACTTACTCATGTTTCTCTGATATCTGTAAACCAGCTGAGATTGGCTTGCAGTTTCTTTTTCCGCCTGGGTACAAATAAGACCATGTAATTCATGGTAAACAGGCAGTTCAGTATATTGAATTTTTTTTTGCTTATTTCCTATTCTATTTCCGCATTTATGCTGCTCGTGTATCTATTTGGTTTAATTCGGATGGAACGCACGTTAACTGAGGGCGGTATTTGGTCCATATTCAGTGTTCCCATATTTTTTCAGCTATTTTGGCTAATATCATTGACGTAGTACCGCCAAATTTCTGTCAGTATGATAGCGTCAT
This sequence comes from Smittium culicis, assembly GCA_001970855.1. Taxonomy (NCBI): domain Eukaryota; kingdom Fungi; phylum Kickxellomycota; class Harpellomycetes; order Harpellales; family Legeriomycetaceae; genus Smittium; species Smittium culicis. The sequence continues at coordinate 4,506 of LSSN01001080.1, read as the reverse complement.
AGTACTGTCGGGTTAAATCAGGACGGATCGTTTAGACATTTTTCAGAGACGTAGCGCATAAAAAATCTTCAAAAGTTCTTATTAATTGATTTTCATTTCTGCCACTTGTGAGCTCCACATTTCTGAGCGCTAATTTTAGCAAAATACTACCCCGTAGTAATAATTGCTGGATTCTGCAAAGGTCTCTAGTTCTGGTGCTTCCTGGAGGAAAGATATGAAATTTCATTTCGTTAATCACTCCTTCTAGAAATTCAAATTGTGATTCGTTGGACCTGTGAGTATTTCAGTCGCGGTTCATGATTCCAGCTTGGAATAATTCGAGTTTTTCAATTTTAAGTGCTTTTGTAGCATATGGAGCTCAGGTAAAAGAGTCGCTGAAATCGATTAGGCTTTGTTGATAAAGCTCATAAATCCTATCAGTATAGCTTTACCGGTACAAACTAGCTTGCAAACTTCCCGAAGTAGGTCCCTAACCTTGGTTTATGATACATTCAGAGTCATACCACGTGGATTTATTTGCATTCTTAAATTCGTTATAACTTTTGGCGTTACTGTTAAAGAATTTTAGTGTTTTATCTTGTAGCTATTTTTGGATATTTTGAGATGTATCAGGCTTGTGACCTGATATCATATTTGCTTTGTCACTCGCAAAATTATAAGATTTTCAAAGTGTTATAAAGCCCGTTTTAGAACTGGAAGTGGTGCCTTGGTGAAGGTGCTTGAGCTAAGAGACAGTTCAAATTACAGCACAATGGAATGGGTTTTTTTTCCGTTCCACAAAAGAAATAGGTATTTCTTACAGGATTTGTGAATCAGGCTATGCACGAATTCATCACCCAGATCCAGAGAGGTTGTGAAATCATTTATATGAATCAAATGAAATATATATTTAAGTGTTTCGATCTTGAAGATCCGCTTGTATAAGTAAAAAAGTCAATGACTTCGTAAGCAGGAATGGTCTTAGTCTTCCTGAATTCTTTCTCATAAAAAATAGGTTTCTGTATAATCACGTATTGCAGTCTTGAACTCATCAATTTCTCTATTCACCACTTGCGTCAAGTCTTACTATTTCAGATTTTTTCTGGATTCTGGACTGAAATTTTTTTGCTGCGCTGCGGGTGGTGTGTCGGCGTCGGGGGCCCCATAAGCTGCGATTATTGAAGCCTCAAAAAATTTTCCTTTCTATAAAATTCTTCCCACACAATCTCAGTTAGTCATTTAGATGCAAAAAGCTTGTTAAAATTCTAGATAACTCTATATGGGGCTCTGCAATGATTTCTAATAAGTTATTTCCCCTGTCACGCCCTCTTCTGGACAAATATGACTGAGCAAGGTGGTTTTTGATTGTGTAGGTCGAAACTGCACCATATGTGAATTTCACCTAAAATTTTTTGCTAATGGTACTGCGTTGAGTACCATACTGCTGGCACCCGCGAAACGTCTTATGGAAACGAAATATACTATCCAATTTATTTTTTGAAATCAATATTTAAAAATTTTCCTAGTTCTGAGGGAATTTTTATCAGGTTTGACGAGATGTAGCGGTTTACTATGTAAATCCAACCCCTTAAAAATATTTTCTAATCTTTCATGGGTACCAGTGGTTACATTATCTCCAAATAGAACTTTCGTGTAGCTGGAAAACATGATTTGGGGGTGTTGGGCGGTTAATTGAGAATTATAGTGAATTCTTTAAATAGAATGGCAATAAATTTATCCTTGCAATATGAACTATATCCACTTGAATCTCGTGTAATCACTTTTCGGCCTTCTTTACCATGGTTATGATAGATTCGTTTGACGACGGCGGCTGTTATTTCGTAAATCTACTTCTGTGACAAAATTTTATTGCATCATTTCCTAATTTTTCTGTCAGTGTATTACGGTTAAATTCTTTTTCGATTGAAGGGAGAGCTTCGATTAGTATTGGATATCATCGAATTCAGTCAGAGGTATTTTTCTGGTAACATAGATCTATTTAGCTCTGAGTTAAGCTTCTTTTCATGGAGGAACTGTTTAAACATATCTGTCAACTTGTTGATATGATCATGAATAATTGATACCTTTTTCGTATTAATTTTGCGCATCATTTATTTTTTTTAAATAAAAATTTAAAGGATTGAAAATTTTATAGCTGATATAGTACAAATGCGAAAAAATGATGTAATGCTATAACATATGCGCTATTTAAAATAGTTATAATTAAGCTTTTATATTTCTTTTTATTTCACTTATTTTTTTAACTTGTAAATTTTAGTATAGTATTATCTAATAAGATGGTAGCACTTAATATTTCTTCTTTTAGAAGGAATCTACCACCTGGGTGGGTGTCTCGGTGGACATCCTCGGACTAAACAGATGTGTTCAGATGGCTTTGGTATAGCACTAACGATAGCAAAGTTCATGCAGCTAGCTATGCCAACATATACTGCAAATTTATGGGATATTGTCAAGAATTCACGTAAAACCCAAGTACCTCAGAATAAGGGTTCAATCTATCCCAGCGATTTGTATGTTAGTCGAATTTTGGTATGCGTCATAGGATGTTTTGTCTGAGAAAAAAAATTCTTAGGATTTAGCAAGAAGCTAACCTTTAATCCTATGAAGCTATTAGGAATGTGATCGACCTTAGGATCGACAGAACCAAAAAAAAAAAAACCTCTCAGAAATGTAATATTTGCTAAAAATAAGAAATTATATTACATCATTAGCTATCAATTTTTTATACAATTATAAACCCTGTAGCATTTCATAATATAAAATGATCCTTCATAAAAAATTTCATGCGTATCAATGAATATGGATTGGAGTTTAAAAATGATTTAAATTTTTTTTTTCTAATATATTAAAATTATTAAACTTTTGAAGTAGTAAATTGGAATAAGTTTATTAAACAGATAATAACAAACCAAATAATTTTTTGCTTCAGTTATTATTATAATTTAAAAGCAACAAATATAGATAATGAAATTTACCGAAAAAATAGCCAAGTTTAGTGCAATAGATTCAATAAATAAACGAATAACATTGAAGAAATTTATTGACCTACGAATTCTCTTGAAAAAAATTAATGTTTTTTCCTTCATATAATTAGAATTTATAACAATAAATAAAATTAATATTTGACTCTCGTAAAATTAGAGTTTTTATTTTTACCTTAACGGATTATATAAATTACAAAAAAAAAAATCATGTTAAAATTATGTTTATAAAACGGTAAAGCGATGAAATAGTAAAGTTTATCAAATTTATACTTTTTTTTTATTACGAGAAATTTATATAAAACGATATAAATATGTATAAAATACTATAATAAATTATTAAAAAATCCTATCCAAGTTCTCTCAGCATCTCTAGCAGCTCCATACCCATTGGGCATCGGTTCAAAGGGGCTGGTGATCCACTAATACTTTCAAGAATTAGCAATCGGGTAGCAAGAATTCCATCAAAAATTTTTGCTGTTTCTAGCTCAATAATTAGGTTTGTGTTACCAGAACGAAGCTGGAATAAAGATTTTTTAGACTCCCCCACACAAGGAGTTTTCCAACCTGCTCCATTTGAGCTGGGTCAGAAGTAGAAAATTTTAAATTAAAAAAAATTTTTTTTAAATCGCTCAATGTTATCTAAGCGTATAGCTTTCCACCTTCCACATACTAAAAATAAATGTTCAATTGCCTATAGAATACCCTTGTTACGAAAAGTGCTAAAATTTTTTGTATTTTTCATTCATGATTTTTGAATTTACAAGCTTTTGCGCTGTCCAAAATTGGTCAGTTCTGATTCCCCCAATTTCCTGGAATCCTATTTGCTATTCTGGGAAAATAGCTTGTAAGTTGATCCAGCTACCTGTACTCTTTATCTCTATCACTTGTCCATTTATGAATTTTCGATTTATTATTATTCATTTTTCTATGCACTAGCGTATTTAGCGTATTTAGCACATTTGTCTTTTTTTTTTGCACTGAAATATTTTTTTAGCCATATATTAGTGCCTGATACCCAAGTTATCATTCTTGATCTGCGCAAAAATTTTATTAGTTCTGAAATCCACGCTTTTGAACTTTTCCATTTTTATATTGCGCGCTCTCGGGCCACGCTTGTTCTTAAAAATACCGATTTAATTCCCAAATCGGTCCGAAGCCTTTCAATAACAGCTGATCTTACCACTCTAGCCACTATTCCTATTGCTTTATCAATTTCAATTTGCACAAGTTTAACTATTTTATCGCTCACTCCAAAAGTTTTTCCGCCATATCATCCAATAGGAATCGGAATAGGATTTATAAATTTTACCTTTTAAGCTGTGGGTATATCTGTTTTCTTAAAAAAAACATAGCTACCAAAAGTAGCTTTTTGAATATTTTTTTTATTTTTTTGAATTTCAGATAATAAATTCCAATTTTCGTTAAAAATATATCCTAGATACTCATATTTTTGAAAAATTTCTATTTCATGATTTTGAGCACTAAATTTGAAATTATTTTTTGAGTTTATTTATAAATTCCA
>LSSN01001078.1:0-27503 GCA_001970855.1 Smittium culicis | reverse complement strand
AGCTCCGGTGCCAAGTACTCTGGCGTACCACAAAAAGTGTTTGTTTTCTGCTCGTCTGTCATGTTCAGCTTACACAGCCCAAAATCACATAGCGCCACATGCCCGCTATAATCAAGCAAAATGTTCTCTGGCTTCAAGTCTCTGTAAACAACGTCATATGAGTGCAGGCATTCAAGCGCACACAACAGTTCTGCTGCATAAAATCTACTCAAATGCTGGTCGAATTTACCCTCCCGGTGCAAGTGGTGGAACAATTCTCCCCCATTAATAAACGCTAGCACTAAATACAACTTCTCGGGTGTTTGAAACGAAAACTTAAGCGGAACTATAAACGGGTGGTTGATCTTTGCAAGGACGTTTCGCTCTGCTAGAGTATGCGCTACCTCTGACCTCATAATTATCTTGGACTTTGATAGCACTTTCATAGCATAAATACGCCCTGTGTCGCGCTTGCGTACCTGGAAAACTTTCCCAAAACTTCCTCTACCTATGACTTTCAGTAAATCGAACTGGTCAATATTCAGTTTCTCTGTTTCTTTCATATTAAAGCTGTATTGTAAGTGGATGTATCCTGATACATCTAGTTGGTACCACTCATCTATAAGTCTCTAATAAATAAAAAAAATTATAAAATGTTATTAAAACGTTGATTATGGGGGAAAATACTTGAAATATGAATTAGAATTTTTTTATTTAATAATAAAAGAGAAAAGTGCTTACATCGTTGAAAATTGGAGTGAATTTGGTTTTTCCTAGAAATACTGTGATAAAGCATTTTCCTGAGCCTTGAGTTCTGCCAGCAGCCTGGCCTGGAGGAATATTCTGTTCAATTTGCTGGTATAATGAGACTGTTACATCGGATTTTCTTGAAACATCGCTAAAAATTACAGTATATATAAATAAATATATAAATGGAAGAACTTTTATGTAACTATGGGGGGGGGGAGGGGATGGAGAGAAAAGTGACTTACAAGTTGGCGCGGTATTCCCATACGGGATTGATCATGTCGCCACCAAGGGGTGCGGCAATAACTTCGTTCTTGTCAAAAGAAATGACGGCGAAAGGGCGTTGTTGAACGTCGTTTTTGTACTTGGTATAGTGTGAGGCGATGAATTGCGCACGGTTAGGGGTGATTACGCTTTTACCGCAAATGATCTTTACAGTAAGAATACCAACACGTCGTTCAGAATCGAGGTTTTCAGAACTATCGGTCAAGTGAGGGCTATTCTGAGCGCGCACTTGGTTTTGGGTAGCAGGGTCGCTTCGAGTGGCGGTTTGGTGTTGTACGTCCAAGTTAGGAGGAGCATTGCGTGGGGAGGAGAGGGGCTTTGCGATGGCGGGTTGAGGTACGGCATTCTGTTTATGTTGGTCAAGGGAGAGGTTTTTGAGGTTGTTTTCTAGCTGGGGACTGTTGTTGTTTTTGAGAAGAGCTTTTGCAGAGAAATCGTCAGATAGAGCATCTTTGGAGGACTTGTCAGTCTCTGGTTTAGCGTTCTTTTTTTGCTCTATAGTCAAACAAAAGTATGAGGGTATAAGGTTAATAAAAAAGATAGGATATATTAAATTGGTGGTTTGGGAAGGTATTGAGTAGAGGAGAGAGGGAGGGGGGGGAAGAGAACGAGATAGGTAGGGCAGGTTTGTTAATATAGATACTGGATATTTGGTATAAACAGGGCTGTACTTACTAGGTCTTAGCCAAGACATATTTTCTAATTTACGGATGCTAACAAAATCTACAGTTGGTTTATATGGCAATAGTGTATATTAAGGATAATATTAGTAGTACACGAGAATACGGAGGAGGGGGCAGCACTAGTTTAGTGAACCTGTAGAAATAGAGCTGGGTAGCGGAAGGTTTATTGATTTAGAGATAAGGTCTGAGGCGGTGGGTGTTGAGATAAGTAGAAGGGATTAAAAGGTCAGTAATAAACTCTTATATTCAAATATACTCAGATAAAGCAGCAAAAAATTAGCTAGGAGTAACTTTCAGTATTAGTTTGAGCTGTCTTTCTATTTTTTTTTTTTTGGCTCTAAAAACCAATTATTATAAAAATCATTCAACAATCATTTAATTCTCATATAAATAAATATTTGCAATAGTAAAAAAGACGGTGCGTTCTGGTTGGTCTATCTACTTTATGCTGACAAATGGCATACAGCAAATCTCACAAACATAAATGCCTGCCCACATTTCGTCTGCTTTTCACGCTTCATTTAGCACCATTTATGGTCTTTTCGCACCTTTTACGCTTACTGATTTCTGCATCGATTTCTATAAGATTCTAAGCGCAATTTGCTATCTCTTATAAATCCCGGCGAAATAAAACCAGCTTTTGTATTCCGCCCGAATAAGCCGCTTGAATGAGTGTCGAAATTTTCACAAACAATACTAATTGGTAGAGCCCATCTAGAATCAGTAGATTGCAGCCAACAAGGGACCTGCGCAGCTTTGATCGGGCAAAAAAAAAACGGGCCTGACTAGCTCTCTGTCCAATAGTTTTGCGCTGAACACACATCATCTGAGAACAGTGCCCAATAGCACTTTGGAGATCATACTAACTAGATGCGAAGTGCATCCCTCCAATAATAACTTCTAACCTGAACTTCCCAGCAACAAATGCAGCCAGATAAATGACCAATTGTATTGCTTTATTTCCACTCGCCATATCCTGGCTGTCAATCACCTCCTCTAACTAGTGCTTATTTATTTGTCGACTTATCCTTTTTTTTTATAGCATGCAGCCTAAAAAGTCCATTCTTTAGTAAAAACGCAGAAATAGCATTCAAGTCTGGATAAAAAACACAGCAACTACGCTCCAACCATCTCCCATCTAATCTCCATAAAGATTATTGGTCGCTTGGCCCCACATATATACTCATTGTTTGGCGCTTTACCCCCCAATAGTCTCACCTGCTCTGGTGCATGCCTACTATTCTCAGGTTTAGCCAACCTTTTTGCACCATCGCCTGAGCACACAAACAAATTCCGTTCAAGTAAATATCTATACTATCCAATTCGATTTTTTGCCCCTTTCGCTTTCGATAGACTATTTTTGATCCTCCTGATATATCCAACTATATTCAACTAAAATACTTTAAAACTGACCTATGATAATTATTGGTATACTGTAACTTTTCTGCAAATAATATACTTGAAAATAAGTCATAAGCGAATCAACAATTTCGTTTTTTTTCTCAAGGTACTTGAATACTCTTTCATTCAACTAGTTCCTTGTTCTGAAATAATCGCATGCTTTTGCATTCAAATGGATTTTCATGCTTAGCAGTAAACTCGATAGATCAACAAGTAAATAAGTAAATAAGCATACAAGTACATGTAAAGTTGAAGCTTGTTAGAAATTACTGACCCCCCCCCCCACTTACTACTCATAAAAAACTCGTTTCTGCTTTTGTTAGCTTTTTTCAAAATACCTTAATGGACTAGTAGTGCCATTTTACGCGTTTATCATATTCTACGTTGACTAGTAGTGTCATTTTCATCGACTAATAAATCAAAATTAAATTATCTAGCTATCGCACTACGACCTAGTTTTTATATCAAATTTTACCTCCAATATCTGCCTTGCTATTCTCCAACAATATAAATCTATTTTACTTATAGATAATTTCTACTAATTTAAAAATCTATATAAAAATTTTTAGCAAACCACTTTCATTTAACCATTTTATTAATTAATCTAGAAAAGTTTAGCTTTATGTATTCACTAAAAATTTGCCTTGTACCCATTGGTAATTTATATTTTAAATCATTTAAACTATTCATCGAATAAATTATAAAAGCCTAGAAATCGAAAAATAATACCTTTAATTTAAAATATTACATATTTATAAATATTATCTTATAATTATCTTTAATCATAATTTAAATAAGCATGAAAGAATTATTATATTTATTTCAAAGTTTTAATAAATAACAATTCTATAAAAAAAATTTAACTACCATTTTCAGGTTTCCGAATACCAATATTTATAACCTTTGCATGCATTAATTATAGATATTTAATGACCACATTTACTTATACTATTTAACCTATACCTGATCTCGGCTTTAAACAGATTCATCAAGATACTTGATTTCCTATCTTTTCAATAATATTTCTACCAAATAAATCTCAAAAAACCATCTATTTATATTAGTACGAAAAAAAAGTCTCGATATTCTTTTATAATATGATAACGGTGCAGCGAAGAATTTATATCGAATTTAAATGTATACAGATTTAAAATTCATCATACTAAATAATTCATAAAAACTGGTTTTAGTCAGGAAAAAAAATCAAACGAATAAATTTAATGTATATTATATAATTTGAGAAACCATTTCAGTATAAATATTTACTTTTATTAATAAGCAAGAATAAAGAAATTGTCATACATAGTTCCTAAAACTGCTTTTATTTAAAGTTAAGAATTTTAGTTTGGTTGCATGAAATTTGTAAGTAAATAATATACATATAAGATAAAAAAATGTACTGACAGTAATGATTTATACGATATATTTTATTGTATTTGAAGATTTTGGAGAGCTTTAACTCATAACCCTTATTAAATAATTATAATAAGATAAAAGTTACTAAAAATTTTATTTCTATAAAAATATATTAAAGCTTTTATGTCGACTATGAGTTTTAATTTCGATAATTTTTACTGTTATTTTAAAAGAAATGGTTCTATTTATTAAAATTATGTTACATGACTATTTTCCAAATTGTTTATTATTATTAATAATTTCAAAACTCGAGTTTAATATAAATTCTTCATTTCATTTCAAAGCTGCATTTTGTTTTTATTTACACAAACACACTAAATTCAACTTTTAATTATTAGAACTTTTGTTTTCATTTTAAAATTTTCTATTATTTCATTTTGAATTATAACTATCTAAAATCAATTAAAACCTGCTTGTAGGATTTAATTTAATCATTCAATAATGGTCTTTATTTCGATTATCTTTTTTTCGAAAAATTATAATACCTTATTATTATTTTTTTTTTTTTCGCTAGTGCTGATCAATAACAATGTTACTAGTTTTATAAAGAGAGTTTATTAACATAAATTTTGACGATAGTAATATTTTGGCGTTACTAAGATATCGTTTAATTATAACTTGACTTCAATAAAGTTTATTAACAAATATATTGATTCTCACAAAGAAAATATATATTATAATGAAGTTTAATGTTATTAAAGTAAATTTTTTAAATGTTTTTTTCTTATTAAAAATACTTATAGCTATGTGCTATTTTCGTGCTACTAAAAAAAATTTTTTTAATAATTCTGACGATATTGAAAAGTTTAAAAAACTCATTCACACTATTTATAAAGACATAAATAGGAAAAAAAATTTTTTACTGTTATTATAAAATAATAAAATAAAGTGTTTATTCCTGATTGAAAAAAAGTAGGCTTTTTCTGTTTATATCCACTAAAATTATTATAAATAACCAATACTGATCTTGAAAATTCAGAAATGTATTAAAATACGTTGGTTCAATTATTTTAGTTTGATATATCTTCAAAATTTAGATAATAAATAAAAATAAAGAGTTCAAATTAAAAAAATAAAAATTTTTAGTGGTATAAAAAACCTTGGCGATGAATAACTTTAAATTATAATGGTTTATTTATAGTCATCGCTCGATAATGAGTTTTATTTAACATGTATAATATCAACTAATATAAAAGTATTTTCTCATTAATATTATTACTATTATAAATATATTTACGGTTATTAAGAAATGGCAATCAATAAATAAATATAAAATCAAATCAATTTGAATAGTCTTTAAATTATTAAATTTAGTCAATTCAAATTAAAATTGAAAAATATATGTTTAATCAAAATGAAAAAAATGGGATATTTTAAATAATAAATACATTGAGGTTTATATAAATTTAAAAATGAATAAATTATATAAAAAATATCCTAAAAAATAGAAAGTAGAAAATCAAAGAGTATAATTTATTTTTTTCATTCACCAATTAAAATTTATACTAGTGAATTTATTTAAATTTTTTACTATAAAATAATATTTTTATCTTTATAAAAATTAACAAAATATAGGAAATAAAGCATTAAAGATCAAAAATTACAATTATCAAAAAAATCTTCCTTAATTAATATATAATAGAACTGAAATTATATAAAAATATATGTATATTAATACAAATTTAAGAATCATATTAATTATCATTTTAATTGGTAAGAAAGGTGTAATAAATAAGAAATTAAAAAATCATTAGAATTTCATAAAATAAAAAATTAAATATTAAATATTAAATTTTTAAATCTTGACCAAACAACGGGATTCATGGTTCAATGAAATGAAAGGAATTAAATTCTACGATTTTCAAATTTTACTTGAAATTCATAATATGTTATAACTTTAATCAAAAAACTTATAAATAATTTTAAGAAATTTTAACACCTAAAATAATACGAATTTTTAAAAGTATATTATTATAACTATATACATAGACGAAAAAATTACAAGTGATTAGTGCGTATATCAAATGTAGAAATATTCTATTCAAAAAATAAACACTTTTTCCCAAATCTACCTGAAAAAATTTTTTATACTAAAGTGGAAAATTTCTAGTCTATTCTTATAATATGGCAGGGAAAATATTATTCAATGAAGAGTATAAATTTAATATCGTTAAAAAATTCAATTCAATGGAAAATATGGCGATACATAATTTTGAAATATGTGAAAATTTAGTATTTACAGGTAGTAAAATGCACATTGTTGAAAATTTCTTTTACTTTTAGAAATTACTCGCAGAATTCTATAATAACTCAGATTATTAATTTCTCTCTTATAAATTAAATTGATCCAAAATATGTATAAAATATGCCCAATAGATATTCATCAAGTATATCAATTAATATACTAAATAGTATTAATATGATTTTGACCAAAATAAATTGCATCATATTTGATGCGATATAAAATTTAATCCAGATTAAAAAACCTCTATGAAAATATAAGAATCAAAAAACGAAAAAAGTTTAAGAGTATGATCAAATCGATTTTCGTTATAATAAATAGTTTAACCATTATGTTAATTCCATTTAAACTGGTATTTTTTAACGATTCTAATAGTTTCATATAAATATGTATTAAAATTTCTCAAAAAATTATTATTATTCATTAATAACTATTTATAAAAAGTGGATTTTATCAAAAAAAAATATAATATATATATTAAACACAAGAATTTTTATATAATAACTTATAGTTATTTAAAACAATAAATTTTATATTTACATAAAAATTATATATAATTCAAATAGGATCCTAATTTTTTGATACAAAATTATAAAAAAAATATGAAACATGTAATAATTATTTAATCTAATTCCATCAATTTAGTATAAGTAACTACCTTTTTTTAAGTTTTTTCTTTTTCCTATTCATTCCAATTATTAACATAATTTAATATTTAATATTTAAGATTGGTTTTGTTAAAAGAATATGTTAATAATAAATAAAAATGACGCTGTTAGAACCACTAAATAAAATTAAAATAATAAAAATTTAATGGAAAACATGGAAATATTCCTAAATTTTCAAAAGACTCCGATTCATCGACTTTCATTAATTGGTACTGCAGAACAAAAAATCGATTCTATAATTGGGTAATTTCAAAATAAAAGCAAAAAATAGCTATATTAGCTAGCTATTTAACTTTCGTGTAAGAATTAGTATCTATAACCAAGAAAATATTATGTTTCATTGAGAATCTAGGCTTTGATTGAATTATAAAATGCTTTAGCCGTTCATTGTGTGGAAGTTTACGCATTGATAAAAACATTAAGAAAATAATGAAATTCAAAAAAAAAATAGGGTCGAACTAAAATTAAATTATCAACGAATGCGAACTATTTTACCGAAATCTAAATATAGTTGATTAGGAGCATAATAAGTATATCTCTAATAATATTATGAGTAAGCATTTAAAATTACTACTTAAGAAAAAAATAGCTAAATTTTGGGAGACAGTACAAAGCTTGATAATATTCGAAAAAACTGAAGGTATATATTTTTCATGAATTTTAAAAGGAGTTAAAATAGATTTTTAAATAATAATTGTTCTAGATTAAAGTTTGATAATATGCAGCAAACGAACATGCGGGATATATGTCTGTATTTCAGTACCCGAAACTACAAAAATACTCATAGAAATACAAAACGAATTCTTGAGACAATATAGGGATAGAAAACGCGCTTTCCAGAAATTTTTAGATACCAAAAACTTGAAAATGGGCTTTTGAATCCCCATAAAAGTAGCAATGATAAAATAAAGCAGAGAAAAGTCCAGAATTTTAAGATTTAGAAACAAAAAATCTAAATTTTTTCATTTGCGAAAAGAACGGCTTCAGATATAGTATCGGCATACTGTCCAGGAAATATTAAGGATAGCATAGATATTAAAGAAATCAGAATAGAAAAAGTGGTGAGACATATTATCAACACAATTTAAATACCATAAAATAAATATACTATTAATGTATCATGAAATAATACTTTCAATTCATCAAAAAGTGATAAAAAAAGTCTGGAACACTTCACATCAGCTTATTTTATTAGTTCAGAATATGGTATATACTCGGATATAGGCGCTCCAAAAAACATAAATCAATAATATACTCTACCAACTGGATTACGAAAGAAAATTAAACAATAATTTTTCCATTTCTGATTCAAAATAATTTGAAATTAGCTAAAAAATGATTCTAACCTTAAAAGTTGTATTACTTATAACTTTTCTTGATTCAGGTGCTAGCAATCTTTGTTATTATAAAAAAAAACATATACACAAATTGAAAATAGTAAGAGAATAAATCAAAACTCCAAAATTCATAAATACTGCACACAACAAAATCCACACAAATAGCGGAGAATATATATCAATTAAAATACAAAGAACAATCACTCACAATAAAAACCTATAAATTTCATCTATATTCAGTTGTTATAATTTATGGATTTTATTGGTGGAGAAATAAGTCGCACATAGAAAACTACTTAATAAGTACTTCGAATATTAATTATTTAAATAGTTTAATAAAAATAGAAATTAAAATCAAGCCCATAGAAAAAGAATTCTCAGTTCTGCATTAAACCTAGCAATAAGAGACGAGGAAAATTAAAAAATTTATTAGATTATATGTCACAAAAAAAAAATAAAGAATTTTAAAATATATAAGATAATATAATTGGGGACCCAATTTGGAAAGATGTGATTAAGTAATTTTGTCATTTTTTAAAGATTTAAAATACCTTTATATTCCAAATAGAAAGTTTGATCATTCAATAATAAACGAAAATAACCATCCTTTTTTTAAGACCTATATATTGACTAAATAAAGATCGGGTAAAATTTTGGTAAGAATGAATAAAGATATTCTAGAAAGAGGGTTTATGTTACCATCAGGTTGATTCTGGAGTCAGCTTTTGCTCCATGTACCTAAAAAAGATGTAAGATATCGCATTTATTATTGAATAAAGAGGGATAAACAAGAATTAACATTTGATAAATACCCTCTGCTATGAATCGATGATTTTTTCGACAGCCTTGGCCCCGCTAAGTATAATAAAAACAATATTTATTATTCGGGTATTATCAAGTTAAAATTTAAGAATAATAGATGAAAAAATATTCTTTTACCATTCGATAAAGGTATTTCGAATTTACTTTATATATTTTGGAATATATAATGCAGCTTAAACCTTTCAAAGATAGATGAAATCAATATTATAGCCATATTTAGATGAATTTGTTTTGATTTATTTAGTGATGTGTTAATTTATTCTAATAAATCCAAAAATCATATAAACCACGTGGATAACTATCTTAAATTACTAGAAAAAAACAAGCTCACTAGAAATTAATCTAAACGCGAATTTTTATTTAAAAAAATTAATTTTTGAGAATATTTCAAACTAAAGTGTTACCCCTTCAAGCCACGAAAAAATATCTTCGACAATAGAATGGCTACTAAAATCGAAAAAAAACAATTTTTTTTTGTCTCAGAGAGTTTATTAAACATAATTTAAAAGTATACAAAAAACTAATAAAAAGTATTTAAAAAGTTAAAAAAATATTACAAAAATATTACAAAAATAATTTTTCAACCGACCTCTCTCTGCCGCTCTAGCAACTCCATACCCACGGAAATTCGTTCAAGGGATCGAAAATTAAAAATTTGTTATTAATATCTTATTACAGACGATAATTTCTCGCAACTTCAAGAAATTAATGTCATCTAAATAAAATATCTAGTAGAAAAAATTCCAATAACAAAAAAATAGGATGTTTCAAGAGAATAAAAAATATATTGAAACTTTAAAATAGTAAAATTCATCACCAACTACGTCGAAAGCTCCAGTATATTCTAGAAAATTTTAATTTGAAGCATATTCAAGCGCCTATTCTATATGTTTTTTATTATAAGTGTAAAGCTCTTGTTACTAATAGAACCTTAATTTGAGCCAAGAAAGCTATAAAATGTCGAGAGAAACTATACAAAGAGAGGAAGCGAGCTATTGGAAATCATTGATAGCTTTATAATATGGAAAAAAATCTTTCTTCTAATCAGTTCAATATATAAATTATAATAAATGGATTTAAACTGAATAAACATCACAAGATACCTCCCGAAAAAAAGCAATGTGGATAGAAACCTGGTAAGAAATGGGACTAATAAATATTTACAAAAAGACTAAGAAAGCTTAGATGTTGTTTCCAGAAGATTTTAATTGGTTAATGTTAATAATAGGAATAAAGTGTGAAATATTAAGAGTTAATAAACCTGAAAAATAACGCAAAGTTTGTGAGAAAAGGCTCTAAATTCGAAGAATGAATTTCAATCTTAAAAACTAAATACTATATTATAAGGTTAAATGTGTAAAAGAAATTTCATTTTTTCAAAAGATGATCTGTGAAGCTATTATCAAAGCTTATCACAGATCCTTGGAACACGTTATCGTAGCAACAATTTATTGAATTATTCGCCTAAGATACTGGTGAGAATAAAAGAAATAACATATTGAACATATTGTAAAAATATGCAAAAACTGTCAAGTAATAGAATTTGCAAAATATTCAAGAGAAAAAGCTCTGTTAAAGCCACTAGCTACTTTGGATGAATTATTGTACAGATGGGACATAGGATTCATTGGTATACTAGAAAAGTAAAAAATAAATATCGTGGGTACTACTCTCAATCGATCACGCAACAGATCAGATTATAGCAAAGGCTAAAAAAAATTCAGAAAAAATTGCAGTAGCAAACTTTCTATATCAAAAAACATTTTTAGAATATGGATCCCTATTATAAATTATTTCTGGCAGAAACCAAGAATTTTAAGCCGCTGATCTAAGGAAATATTTTCAAATTATTAAAACCAAACATTTAATGACCTCAGCTTATCATAAAAAAATTAATGAAAAAATAGAACGTGCGAATGGAGCAGTGTTAAAAGACATCACTAAATTTTTCTTTAATAAAAAACAACTGTGATGAATACTTAAATATGGAATATGGAAAACCAGAATAAGAAAGCATTAAATAACCGTAATATCACCATATTTTCTGTATTTGGTAAAGATACAATAATACCTCGAGATAATTGTCCTCATATAGATGCCAATTCAAAAAATAAAGAAAATATATTTTAAAATCACTTACATAAGATAGAAAATATAAACAGATCGAGAAAAAGGGCTAAATAAAAATAGAAATTTCTATGCAAACGAATAAGAATAGCCAAAAAGAAGAAATTTCAAACTCTATTTATCATATAGTATATTAAGCTTTAATTTAAAATTAACTCAAAAAAAGTTAAGCCCTAGCTATTTATAAGTGTTTAAAACTAGTTTTATGGGTATTGGTATACATAAAAATTAAACTATTCGTTTGAAGAATACGTAATAACTCTTGTGAATCACAACCGTCTAAAATTTGCTGAAATTGACGATACCGAAGTATTAAACCTTTGTAACAATGCAGTCTTGAGAAAGTCAAAGATTCGGACTGATTTAAATTTGTGATAATGTGTTGATCTAAAGTTATAAATCTAATAAGAATCTTAGATTAGTGATTTAATCCAAGTCAATATATTTAATATAAAAAGCCAACTTTTTTAATTTGTTTCTTTATCCTATATGATCTCTTCATTAGCATAATTTATGATTTATGAATAATAATTATTGGGAAATATAAGAATAATAATTAAATATAACACTAATATGAATTTAATTTCATTATTTTTATTCTAAAAATTATTATATTTATAAAATCCTTTACTTAAAATATTATGTGGAATAAAATTTCCTTCATGGCATATAATATATCATGGATTTTATGAATTTTATGAAACTAATAGATATTTTCGAAATTTAGTCTTAAATAATTCAAATTATAATTAAATAAATACTTGAAATGTAATAGAAAAAAATTTAAAATAATATAAAATTTTTATTAAATATACTTATTGAATATTTAATAGCCATGATCCAGAATAAAGAAAAATATTTATACAACAAGATTGAGATTTATTTTTACCAAAAATTTTTTTACAAACTAATAATACTGAAGTTTTAGACGCTATAATGAGTTCTATTATTTATTATTGACCGAAATATTATTAAAATATACGCCACGAATTAAATATATTTATGCATTATATCTAATTTAAGAATTTTATTATAGAAGTTTATAAAATAAAATATAATTCTATAAAAATATAATCATAGATTTAAATTCTGATGAAATTATAGAAAATTTATTACTTTTTAATTTTTTTCCTGCTCAGTCCCAAGCTAATAGTGGGAATCATTATAATTTACTTTTAGTGATAAAAAAATTATTTAACATATTACAATTCGAATAGAAAATATCTTGTATATTTATTTTCTGATTTTTTTGTTATTTTTATTGAATTTTTAATAAAATAAGTGTTTATTAATCAAAATTAATGGATGTATTTGATTAATTAAATGAAAGAGATGTCATTTTTATGAATATACAAAGCTATACCAGATAACTTACACTCTATTTATTTATTCTTAAATCACATCAATTCCATTCCCAGTGTTTAATTTATTAGTAAATAATCTAATTTGTTTTTTTGGGTTATATAATAAAAAATCGGGCTCAAGTCGATTTAAATTTAGTATAGATTTGATAATTATAAATATTTTTTAACAAAAGAATTCGAAATTAAAATTTAATTATTGCATTTTCAATTTGTATTAAAGCTATGATAAAAAAAACAATGTCTAAAAATAAATATTTCAGCGAAATAAAAGCCTCAATATTCTTATATGTTGTCTTTAAGAATGTATTTAAAACTGATTATGGGACTTTAGTAAGTAATTTTAATTACAATATTTTACTATTTTAATTTCTATATTAATTATTTAAAGCTATTTTATCTATTGTATTAAATAATAACAGAATAATTTTATTGACCAATTAAAAGTTTAATAGAAGAAAATCCTAATTTTTAAATGGTAAAAACATCCAAATTAGAGAGCTTAACAAAAGCAAGGAAAAAAAAATCTTATTGAGTATCAAAATAAGAAAAAATTCATTTAATAAAAACTTGATTTTTGAGTTAGTCTATATTTTTACATTTTTTATTCTAAGCTGCTTATATATCTTTTATAGTTTTTTATTAAATTATCATTATCATTAGTATTTAATTAAGCTATAATAATAAGACGAATGTTAAATTTTAATTCTTCAAAATTAAATTTATAAAAGGTATATACAAATCAAGTATAAACATTTAAGGAGAATTATAATTAATTTTGTAAAAATAAACTTCATTTTAATCTTACCAATATGTTTATTAAAACTAATTTCTATATAAATATCTAATTATTTAATCAGAACTTTTTTAAGTTGATTAAAAACCAAGTTATATGATAGCAAAAATTATATAAACTAAATTATTAGGCCAACTACTATTGAAATTTCGCCACATTGTAAGCATAATAATTAATCACTGCTAATTTAATTAAATCTTGATTGGTTTAACATTGAAATTTCCTTTAGCATTTTTAATGATATTTTTATTGAAAAATTGAATTTTTATTAGAATTTAATAGTAATATTTTTGCTTTAATGTTTAAGCATAATTTATTTTTTTGATTAAGAAATGTTAGTATTAACTAAAAATAATATAATAAAAATTCTATATTCTAGAATTACACCTAAGATTATAAAAAAAAATGCAAAACACATAATGATTATAAGGAAAAATTCAAAAATTTATTAAACTGCAACGAAAAAAAATATATAAAATTTAAATAGTCGATTTGTGTAAATTTCAATTATATATTGTACATTTTTCAAGTTTTTTTTTTACATTTTTCTTTAAGCTCGAACAATAAAAGATTTTGTTGAACAAAAATAATGAAACAGTTTAGATTAGTATAAAAAAAAATTATCTCGATTATCTAATATATGATATTGGAAATTTTTAAATTGTTCATTTATTATACACATCAATTTATAAAATATTAAAATTGGTAGAAAAACTTAATTTTTATCTTTTTTTTAATTAAAAATAAATAACTTGACTAGAATAAACAAAAATTAATGTCTTATTTGAATTAAATTATTTTTATAAAAGCAGTTTTTTAAAAAAATTAAATTTTTTAAATGGAAGATATTTTGAATCTAGATTTTAAAATCACGCTATGCGTTGGTATTAAATCCAAAAATTTTTGTGTTAAAATTAAAGAAAAATTTTCTTATTAATTTAAACAAAATAAACAAAAATGAAAAATTTTAATTAAATTTAGAATTTTGATAAATTTATTATATTATTTAAAAAAAAGAAATACATAAATGGAGTTTAATTATTTAGATATATTAGTTTTAGTTTTTAAAAAAACCCAATGTTAAAACTATCAAAATATTTTTTAAGCGAAAAGTAAATATATATGGTGCAAGATAAACGTATATGGATTTACACATGTAAATGGAAAATTTTTAGGGTGAGAACTTTTTTTTTGTAATTTTAATTGCTAATAACGATTAAATGAATTTTTTTGCTAAACTAGTTAATTTGTATGGGAAATTCTGAAAGAAGAAAACAGTTTGTTTCAGTTCATTTTTATTGACTTGGATATTCATTAATTGTACATACTATTAGTGAAATCGAAAAGGTATTTCAATTTTTTTATTTATACGCTTAATTATGAAATTATTATTTGCTAAATAAAAGGGATAATTAACTCATTGACTATAACTTTGGTATTCAAATTTATACACCGAAATACTTCTCCATATAAAACGACTCCTTCATAAAGAATCTCACATATTTTAATAAATACATATTGGATTAAAAATCTGAATAAAATTTGAGCTGAAGGAAAATTTTAATAGATAAATTCCCGATTATCAATGGGATCTCCCATAATCTACTTTCACGAGGTGTTTAATGAACTATATAGCGCCGTATCAACCGAAATTGTATTTTTAATACTATTACCTATTATTTATAGTAAATTATTTTATTTTGTTTTGCTGCTAAAGTTTAATAGCTTGAAAATGTTCAGATTTAATATTCAATATTGGATTTATTCATTCGTGTACCATGAATAAAATTTCATTTAAATTATACCTTGATCTTATATTTAAATATACTAGATAAAAAAAAATTACAATTGTAAAAACCAACTTGGTCATATAACATATATATTCGAACATGATGCACTTCAAATAGAAATTTTATTAGAGATTGATTTTTATTACTTTTTGAACGCATCTTGTTTTTTAGATTTTAATAATCATAATCAATAAAATAATTACTTCTACAAAGATAATTTAAAGGGGTAGAAAAAAAATAACTGATTTTGAATACAGGCTATTTCTTGGGTTTTATACTCACTCGAGCAATGTAAAATCAAAATGATGTTATAAATAAGATACCAATACTTTCTTGTTTCTAGGTCATAGTTCATTTTTAATGAATTTATCGATTAAAAAAAATAAACTTCGTCAAGAGAATGTTGGTATAGCCTAGTATATAATCAATAAAGCGATTAACAACTTTAATTTTTGCAAAATAGAAAACGAAAAATAGATATGCTAGTTATAATTTATTGATTTTTATGTAGACAGGGTATATAGTTAATAGATGAAAATTGTAAATTAAAATAAATTAAAGTGAAGGTAAAGATTAGTAAGGCTATTTAAATAATCGGGAAATATAAAATATTGAATGGATAAGTAATTTTGAGTTTTAATATGTTAAAATGATTTTTTTTGGCTATCTTGTAAAAGGAAAAGAAAGTATGGTACTGAGACTACCAGATTCATATTGAGATTTAGTTATTGATAGTCTCTTTTCCAATATTCTCGACCTTGTGAGTGAACCACAGTAAACAAAAATAATTTCGTTTAGCAGGAACTTGTGCTCGATGATGATTGATTGAAATATCAAAGATGCCAAATTTCCTAACACGCCCTGTTTTATAAAGTTTGTGTTAATGGCTATTACAGCGACAAAACGATTTGAGGGTGGTTTATCGGCGATTATTTGTTGGTGGGCAGGGATATTACTATATAATGAAGGTGTATAGTTATTGTTTCCATTAGTTGTCTTTGAGAATGATTTAAGGGAGAAGCTTTCTGGATCTGCGCGTGCTGGGTATTGAAGTTTGTTGGAATTAATAGCTTGTTTTCTCAATACATTATTCACATTGTCGGATCTAGATATTGATGCGCTGTTTCTATAGTTTTGTATTTGGGTGTCATTTATAGATGATTTTGAAGAAGGATATTTTTGTAACAATGTATCAATTAAAATGCATTCTTCTTGAACATTGTAGTATACTGAAATTATAGATTTTATAGTCGTTTCTATGTCAGATCTGAAATGGGTGTACCCATCAAGCTTGATAACATTTGCAGACTTACCTAATATAAACAAATAAGGTGACTCATCAATGTTGTTCGGGTTTTCAAATATGAGGAAGCCATAATCACCAGTTCTAACAAAGTTATTATTCATGGCTATTGGATCATCGCTTGATTTAAGTCTATCAATTGAAACAGGCGATAAGCTGTCATTAATGATTTCACTAGAAAAACTATTTCTAGATGGGTCTATTGTCAATGAAGTTTGCTGGTTAATCAGCTTTTTGTTAACACTTGTGTTTGAGATGCATGTTGAGTTTGATTTGCTATATACCCATACTTCACCGAGCTTGCCAGCTTCAAGAACAGTTTTAGTCACTGGGTCAACAATTGCAACAATAGAAGATTTGGAAACTTTTCCAGAATCCTGAACAAATATGGAATTTGATGGATTATGGAAACTTTCGGAGAAATTTCCAGCGTAAAAGTTATTTGAGCTTGGAAAAGAGCCATTAGGTTGAGCTAAAAATGAAGATTGAATTAGTTGGTGAGACTGAGAGGTTTGTTGGCGCTGTAGGATAGGTACTACAGCTCCTTTTCTAACCATGGACACGTCAAGCTGGAGAGACAGTGATTCGTTATCACCAAAAGACTTGAATGAAATGGCAGAATTCATCTGCGAGCCGTATAAAATGCTAATCGAATTTGGATTTAGGTGATATCTAGAAAAGAAAACAGATAATCTATTGAAAAGGTCAATATCAGGCCTTTCGTCGAATGATACTATTAGGTTGGTTACATGATCAAGAGATATATTTGGGCCAAGGCGAGATTGAATTGACAAATACATTTCGTTACTTTTCAGCTTTAAAGGATCCAGCATTTGTAGTGCATTAAGGGCATGTTCAAGCATAGGGATAGTAGAAAACGGTGTTTTAATTTTATACTTACTAATAATACCTATCCAGGTTAGCGGGTTAGTCAAAAAATTATCAGGTGAAAGAATAAGAGTTTGAGACCCAGTAAAAAGACCTAAAAACGAGATGTGTAGCAAGCCAAACCCGTTATATGAGCGAGCAGAAGCAATCAATGGACTTTCAAATTTAAGGTTGAAGCTGTTTATTTGCTGGGTACAGAAGTTGATAATGTTTGAATGGTTATAGATTGCGTAAGTGTGGCTATTAGATTGTGTACCATTATAAAGCATAACAAGAGCCGGTAGTTCTTTACTTTTTGGAATAAATGGCATAAAGTTGGACTTTCCTAAGATTGATATATTATCCATTTTATGTGCTTTAACAGTTTGGTTGAAAATATTAGCTTTAAACCTGTGTAAAGTAGATAGGGTAGGGGCTGAGCTGTTGATAATGGACTCAGTAGGGGAGTCAACCAAAATAACTTTTATCTTGAAATGGAGAACAACTGACATCATTGCCGCAAGATCGCTATTTAGACGAGCGTCGCTGACAGGGGTGAGGATTACAGGAACGGCACCAATTGCTAAGCAAGCGTGTATAGCAGATACGAATTCAATACCAGTCAAGATTGAAACCATTACAAAGTCACTAGGTTGAATGCTTAATTTTGATCTAAAGTATTTCGCTAAAGAGGAAACTCTGGACAAAAATTTATAAAAGGAGACAGTGCTTTTAATCGAGCCAAAAGCATCAATCTCGGTGAATGCAGGTGAATTTGGAGTTTGGTTTGCACGATCAATAATTATCTGGGTAATTGATGTATAGTTAAATAGGTCAACCCGATTTGAGTATATCATAGGAGATACTTCATCAGTAAAGATAGTTTTTTGAAGTTTTTTAATTGGAATTCCTTGTTCGTTGTACGTCAAAAATATATCTGGAGGCTGAGAATCAATTTCAAAAGATTTAAATGGCTGGGGAAGGCCTAAAATTGAGTTTCCAGGCGAGAATTTAACAAATAAGCAATTTACTTGACCGCTGTCCCAAAGCTTTTTGCAGGAGCTGGCACATAATGAATAGACACCATACTTGTATGAGCGAGGCAAATAATTTGGTAAGCAGATTCCAATTGCATAAGGAACTAATTTACACTTTTTTGAAAGTAAGTTGCTAATATCCTGGGTAACTGATGGTGAAAGTAATGATGTGTCACTAAGTTCAATCAATAATACGATCAACGGGAAATCGTTTACCAAGACTTCAAATGATACTCCATCAATAGACGATGAATAGCTTTCTCTTAAGGTAGAAAACAGTTTTCCAGAGTAGTGAATGAGTGGAGATGTATTTTGCTGGCTTAGATCAAGGTTGGTATCATTAGTAATTTTAAGGCGATCTTCATAGTAACCTAGCACCATTAAGCGGCCATTGATAAGTGCACCCATAAGCCCTGTTCTTAAGAATTGCTGAAAATATGACTCTATTCCATTTTTACCCTTAAAGAAGAATTGAGCGGCATAGGTAAGCTCTGATAATTCAGCCATGGCCCAAAATCCTTCGCAAATACTCAACGAATCAACCCAAATTTCTCCAACAGTGTTGTTGTCACACAAGAATCTAGACTCGGGATTAACAATCGCAACTGTCGAATAGTATGAAGGAAGGCCAAACAAGGGAATTTTTATTGAATTAGACTCAGGGCTATGTAAATTTATTTCGGACTCGGAAAGAACTGTGATTTTTTCGTGAAGTAAATCATTATGATTGAGGTATACTTCAGAAATTCCATTAAAGTTATAAGAACTCGAGCTGCTGATGCTGGTCATTGGTAAATTAGAATATAGCTCATTAGAGCCATCTAAGCGATTTTCAAGAGATAATAAAAGTCCGCTATGCTCAGGCAAAGATATTACTGGAGTTAGAACAGGGCGATTTTCGTTTTCAAGGATTTGAATTACCGGGCAACCATATCTACGCAAGACAACATTATTAAAGATTCTGTGGAAATCTGTGTCGATGTACAAGGTATTAATTAGAATCAACCTTAGGAAGGAAAGATTTGGGTTAGGTAGTCTGTTGTAATTATTAATGGCTTCAGGGTCATCGGAAGCTGTTGTGAGGACTTTTTGTAAATTGCTATACTCGCCTAGCACAATTGAAATTCTATATTTAGAAAGCAGCTGCAGGTACAAACATGGGTCATCTAAAGCTAATCTGGATATATAAATACTTTGGTTTCCTGAAAAAGTGGAAGTAAATATTCCAAGCGTGAGGCCAAGAGTTTGTCTAGGGTCAACTTGGATTAAGATAGTATCAGTGGCATTTGTGGGAGTTTGTTCAAAGGAGGCTTCTGCGGAGTAGATCGAGGATGCAGATAGTATGCTTGGCTGATTCTTGCTGAAAATAGTATCGAGATACGTGTCCACAGGGCTATTTAGCCCAAGTATTTTATTATGAGGCGATGTGCTTGGTTTAAAGCTTTTTCTAGATGATGAATTTACGGAAGAGCTTAAGATTTTATTAAAAAAGCCCAAGCTACTTTTTTTTTTGTTTTTTGGCTTGAGAGCGGGAATTAAAGAAATAGTTTTGGATTTTGCAGTGTTAACTGATAATGCAGGAACAACGGTGCTTTTTCTGCCATACGAGCCATTTGTAATTGTAGAAATAATCGAGTTGCGGCGTACATCATACGTTGGGGATAGGTTGGGATCACGGTTACTTTTAAAATTTACTGGCGAGCTAGGAGGAAGATCATTAATGCCAGATTTAGCACCAGAATTGGTAGCGTTTGAATTTTTTCTAACTGAAATTTTATCACTATCAAGTTGCGATTTGTTCTTTTTCGAGAATCCCAGCATGCCTAAATTCATTACCCAGCCAATGCACTGAGATATAAGGGTACCATGAGACATAATTACACCTTTTAGTTCACCAGTAGGACTTTTGGTATATTCAATATAAGCTAGATCGCTTGTCGACAACTGCACTATTTGAGTTTTTTCAGAACTGGGCTCGCCTAATATTAGATCTGTATTTAGCCATTGCATATCATTAAGTTCGTTGTCAGTTTCAGAATTGTGATTTTTTGAGTTTTGTAGAACATCTCGCCTCAATGCATCTATATTAAGCTGAGAAGATAAAATAGTTTTGCAGTTTGTTGTTTTTAATATAAACACCAGATCTTCAATCGAATCGCTGGATACTAAAGGAACAGCAACAAATCCGCCAAAAAAGCAAGCATACAGAGACGCAATGTAATTGACAAACTCATACTTTCTGTAAACTAGCGCGACTCTTTCGCCCTTAAATCTGATATTTTGAGAGAGAAGGACCTCGTAAATGAGCATAGATTTTTTATAAAGTTGGGACCATGAAATGCTTGAAATTTCGTTTCCATGGTTATTGATGCAAGTATATGCAATCGATTCGGGAGATTTAGATGAGCGATGTTTAAGAATTGAAACTATGTCGCCAAGTTGTTTAACGGTGTTGAGTTCAGATGAATCTTCTGTGGGAATAATTTCACGAGGGTAGCTAAAAGAGGTACTATTAACAAGTGAAGGATGTTTATCGTCACCTTTTAGAATTTTGGGGAAAGGGGTATTATTATCTTTGGTCTGAGGGTTATCGAATTGGCCACCAAATCGTTTATTGTTATATTGGCTATCAAATTGTGAATTATTGTGTTGACTTTCAAATTGTAAATCGTTGGATTGGCTGTCAAATCGTGAATCATTATACTGACCATCTATCTGTGCATTATTGTATTGGTCTTCACGTTGCGAATTATTATGCTCATTTTTGAGATGTGGATGGTTGTAGTTGTTTTCTATCTTTGGAATACTGTATTGGGCATCAAGTTCAGGCTTATTATGATGATCATCGAATACAGGGCTGATTATTTGGCTAATTGCGGGTAGTTTAATGTTTCTATTGTCGAAGTAAGGGCTAGAGAGCCGATTGGTGTACGAAGACTTTTCGCTATGATTGGTAGATTCAAGGTTTTTTAAATCGTCTTTGAGGTTAGGCTCAGTATTTATATTGATATGGGTATCACTTATATTGGGTGTAGACTGGGTATCGATGGATAGATTATTGTGTCTATTTTCACTGGAGTTTTCAATAAGCTTAGAGTGATGAGGGTTTTGGGCATATAATGGGCTATTGTTAGATAAGTCTAGGTTAGTGCTATTAGGAGAGATAGAGTGCAAGCCATCCAAATCATTTTGAATTTGGCTTTCGATCGGAGAAATAAATTCAGGGCTTGTGGGAGATAAGCTTCTATCGTAGGTAGAGGCGGACTTATGTTGAGAGAGCTCTGGGTCAGGAATCACAGACGGTGTAGATGTGTTTAGGTCATGGAGGGATATGAAATCTTGAGTATTTTCGTCATTTTTTTTCGAGGCTGAGGATTTGATAGAATCATAGGAAGAGGAAATATTTTCTGAACTTTCCTTTCCAACTTGTTTGTTTTTGGAATAGAAAATGTTATTTGAGTTTACATTTACAGGCTCGGAATTAGATGGAGAGGTATTACTAAAGTTATTAGCAGTTTTGAGAAGATCTTTTACGGTGATAATTTCTTGGGATGAGTCTGAAGCAACGTCATTAAAACTTTTGTAAGAGCTGATATTGTAATGATCGTTGTGGGTATTAATTTGAGAGCTAATAGGTTTGGGGAGAGCGCTGGGTATATCTATTGCCAAAGGGCTTGAGACATTGGATGGGGAAGGGTGTAAATTATATTCGTAGCTAATGGAATCGCTGCTGTGAGATAGATTTTTTGGTAATGGAGAGAAGTTTGGGATAAAGATGTTAGATGGTGTATTGGAAAGGTCCGATTGGTCATTATATAAGGGCGAGAGATTTAAATTAGAGTTTTTAGTATCGAGATTATTTGGAGAAAGGTTAGGAGGGTCGGAAGGGTTGTCTATTTTTAAATTTTTGAAGTTGCTGAATAAGTCGATAGATTTATTTTTATGGGGGGTATGAGAAGGTGCATCAATTGGGATGGCTGGTTCGTTGTCATGGGGGTTAGTTGGAGATGGGATTTCAGAAATAGAAATATTTGATTTTTTGATATCAGAGTCGATGATAGGGTCGTATATATAAGGGGAGTTTTGGTAGTTTGAAGTTGAGAGGGAGGGTCTATTGGCTCTAGAAAAAGAACCTTCGTTATCAGCGACACGGCTTAGTTGTTTTAAGCTAATAACTTCAATAATGTCATCAGGATCACTATCGATTGAATTTCTCCTGCTGAAATCGAGGTGAAAATTTGAGAATGAGTTTTGAGTTGGATTGATCAATTCATGAAGCAATCTGACTTCGGTACCATCTTGCTGGTAAAAATTATTTAGGAAAGAGTCATCTTCAGGGTAAAGTGTGTCTCTATTGTTGGAGAGGGATTTAATGAGATTTTCTCTTTTTCTTATTATGGTAGAAGCGCGAGAAATTGGATTGTTTTTTGGGGTGTCAGTTGAGGTGTTAAGTTGAGAATCGCCTATAGAGAATATTTTTTGGCTATTTTCAGGAGTATTATCAGAGGATAGGAGTTTAGGAGCTTGAGTTAAAGAGGTGGCAGTAGATCTAAAGTTTGGAGTAGTAGGGGTCGGGTTATGCATTGAGTTTTTAGAGGCGAGAGGATCTGCTCTGTTGGCAGGGGAGCTATACATATCATATATTTTCTCAGAACTAGATAAAGAGTGGATATCAGTTTGAAAAATAGGGGGGATATTATCAGAGCTGGGAATTCGTAAGCTTTCAGGATTAGAGCTCGGGTCTAAACTTTCAGAGCTGGGTAGCGCATTGATATCGGAGTTTAGGTTTGAAAGAATAGTATCAAAAACATGGATGAATTCAGGAAATTCGTAAATTAGATCCTTTTTTCGAGCTTGGAAGCCTTTTTCGGTAATATAGCCATTGGTATATTCAGATTTGAGCTGGTCGAGTTTTAGTTCAAGGAGGTATAGTTTCTCGGAATCCGAAGAAGAAATCATGCCAGACAAAGAT
The DNA here is from genome assembly GCA_001970855.1 of Smittium culicis. Classification (NCBI taxonomy): domain Eukaryota; kingdom Fungi; phylum Kickxellomycota; class Harpellomycetes; order Harpellales; family Legeriomycetaceae; genus Smittium; species Smittium culicis. Next base: position 3,670 of record LSSN01001078.1, on the reverse strand, counting down.
GCATAAGCTAATACCTTATAGGGATAAATGAAAAGAGGTTTAGAACGAACGGCCGAAGGAGATAAATAATAAAATGGTATTCTATAATGGAGGGGAAATGAGCTTAGATCAAAGCTAGCTAACAGGTAAGAATAATATTTATGTGATGAAGTGAAAATAAGAAAGAAGTTATATATTTAGAGAATAAAGCCAAAGCTGAAATTGTGCAGCAGATCCAAGCTTAAACCTGATTTTAAAGCGATTAGCTTTTAGATACGCAGCAAAATGGAAAAAAGAAGAGATCAATGGACGAGAACAGTTCTGAAAAAGCTAAATTGGCCCCAAAATACTCGATATTCCTTAGAATAACCTGATTCATCGATGAAAAAGCAGCAAAAGTGGCGAAATTGTTGGCCTTAGACTGGAGCTGCTCAACCTATAGCGGAAAAGACAAGAAAAATAAAGTTTGGCTGATTAGTAATAGGTAGTAATTTGGTGCTGCAATATCTCTGAAATGCGCACGCTAATTACCTTATTCGCGGCTATAATTATCTTTTCCCACCAATAGAGGCTAGCGAGAATTTGCAGATCTCAGATAAGCTTTAGGACCAAGTCCTCGCAATTGACTGGCCCATTTGCAATTAAATCTAATCCCCATCAGCACATATGACTGAGCTGTTCATTATAGTGGCAAAGCATAACAAAAATGAGACGACTGGATCAATAGACGGAGCAGTCTAAAAGAGCGAGTAGTATCAGATACCTATAAACCTCATAAAAATAAACTATGCGCTAATATCGTTAAAGCGAGGATTTCTCAGCGGATTATAATTATGGTGTAGTTTATAGTTCAGCGAGTGGGTCAAGAAAATTCATTGAAACTAAGCTGCTCATACAAAATTTAAATTTATTAGCCCTTTCTGAAGTGGTATGCTGTTTTTTTTTAAAACAATAAAGCCAATTATATTAAATTATAAGGCTTATTCCCGATCTGCAAAAGGCTATTGGTTTGACAAAGAGTATTAGCAAATAATATATTTGCTTATAAATTTTACACGAATCACTAAATCCTGATTTTTATTGGGCTTTGGGCAGGAAAGGCTTAATAGAGCTAAACTCCTGTTTTCAATTTATAGAAGCGATATATAAGCTGGAATGGTGTCAAAACTAATGTATGAATAAAAATGGTGTCAAAAGCTAGGGCTAGGGGAAAATACGTTAAGTTTTTCCATTGTTATTGTTTACGAATAACATACTTGAACCCCAACGGTATTCGCCATCAGTTCGCGAATTTAGCCTCGTCTCCCCAAAGGAAAAGCCATAGCCCCAACAAGACGCCACCCGTTCCCGCTCACAGAGAATATAATTGCTATAAAGCTGGAATATCTATCTCGACTTTAAAGGGCAAATTATTCAATCCTACACCCAAAGTACAGTATCCGCCTGCTTTAATCCCAGGATAAATATGCTAATATACAACAAAGAGAAAAAAAAATCTAAGGGCTCCCAGAAAATAGGACGATGCACCAAAGAAAGAGCTTTTATTTGAGTAAGGCTTTTCCACATGCTTGCTTTTTAAAAATGCTCTATCTGTATGTTTCAGTGAGAAACGTATTTACCTGCTGACACATTTTTAGATAGCGCCGATTTACGTTGCATTTCAGGTAAAAGCATTAAAGCCATATTTTCTTGCCACACTTTTTCTCAAGGATTCCCCTATAGTAAACTCACCTAATTAGAAACGATTAATATATTTGGTTATAAATCTTATAATTTTGACTCATATTAAAGCCAATGAGCCAATAATCAGATAATCTGTCGTTCTTAATCTTGGATATATCCAATACATCATGAATGCATACTTTACGCGCCAGAAATTAATTATCACCTCTCGTTTACTCTAATAAAACTAATCTATTGGCCACGAATTATCTAAAAATGCAATTGTGGCTAATCAGCGTTAATATCAAATTACCAATATAGAAAATATACATTAGTATTCAAAGCGCAATAAAAAGAATCGTCCAACCACGATCCTTCTATAATATGCCTACGCATAAATAGCATTCCACAATAAAATTATATTCATAAAAACTCTCATCTCCAATAAATCAAAATTACTTATCCAATAAGTGCCATATAAAGATACTTTTATATAAAAATAGCAATTAATTGTCCAATAATTGTATAATATCCGTATTAGCTTAATTATATCATAATAATTTATGATTAAACCAATAGATGTGCAATATCAGCCCTAAAGTGGAAAATGAACATGTCCAATAGATAAAATAATTAATTAATATCCAATAGGTTTAGTCAAAATGTATCCCTAAGTATAGTAATAGAACTGCCCAACCATAGCTCTAATCAGTATCAAACTGCAAAGTTAGCTGTTAACGTAAATAAGCTAGGTCAAAAAAAAAAAAAAAACACTAACGAGGCTGAATCCATTAAAAAAAAAACTTGTAGCTTTAGTATATTCAAAATAATATCTAAAAGTGTTGAATCTTCCTTTTTTTAACTGTCAGACATAAAATATAGATAAATCATTGATTTTCGATTTAACAAAAATGGTAAGCACTTACAAATGATACTATTATAATTTTTATTTATATCCCCTGCTCTATCGATCGCGCGAATCTGAATTTCAACTCAATATAACATCGCCCGAATTATACGTGTTATTCATGCTCATTCGTACCTGTATAGCTATAATCATTATAACACGTATTATCACTCACAAAAACATTGAATATAGACATGAGCAGTATAATCAAACTATTTAAACGTGGCTACTTCGACTCGCTCCATGCTTTCTCATAATAAATTTTAAACTTTTCGCACATGTATCTAACTACTATTTAATTTATTATTGTTATCTAGTCTGCCGAAGCTAAAACCAAATCCGCAAATGTTATGCGTGAATTGAACATCGAAAAGCTTGTTCTCAATATTTGCGTTGGTGAATCTGGTGATAGATTGACCAGAGCTGCTAAAGTTTTGGAACAATTGACTGGCCAAGTCCCTGTATACTCAAAAGCCAGATACACCGTTAGATCTTTCGGTATCCGCAGAAACGAAAAGATTTCTGTCCACGTCACCGTCAGAGGTCCAAAAGCCGAGGAAATTTTGGAACGCGGCCTCAAAGTCAAAGAATACGAATTAAAAAAATCTTGCTTCTCTGACAGAGGAAACTTTGGTTTCGGTATCCAAGAACACATCGATTTGGGTATCAAATACGATCCTTCCATCGGTATTTACGGTATGGACATGTACATCGTTATGGGTAGAGCCGGTTTCAGAGTCTCCAGAAGAAAACACAAATACGGTCGCGTTGGTGTCCAACACCGTGTCACCAAAGACGAAACCATCCAATGGTACAAACAAAAATATGATGGTATCATCTTGAACAAATAATTTCTCTTTATGTCTTATCTTGTTTGTTTCAATATTATTTACTTATCTAAACCAACTCTCTTCCCTCCCAATAATTTTACCATATTATAAATAATAACACAATTTAAAGATTTTTTTATATTTTGTTCATGCAAAAATCGTCGTAAATTTTCACATAAAACTCTCTTCCCTAAGCTTTTTTTCTGGAATTAGCCAATAAAAACAAAAACTCTCTCACTCTCTCTCTTCCTCTCTTCCCTAAGCTTTTTTTCTGGAAGAAGCCAATCATATT
>LSSN01001077.1:0-15692 GCA_001970855.1 Smittium culicis | reverse complement strand
AACGATGGAGAGAAAAAGACGTTGGTTATCTTGGAAAATATGCATCAAAAAGTGTAGAAGATGCCTTAAATAACGCAGAAATAACGTATACAGTTGAGATAAATAACATAAATCAAATTACAGGCAATATAATTACCAACATAGACATTGACATTTCTGGGGGTAGAATAGCTAATCAAAAAAATGATGTTAGCACGTCGAATAGTGTAGAAAATGCCATAGTCACCTTCCTATACCACACAACTGGCAGTCAAGTGGACGATATGTTGCTGAACAAAAACCTACTATTATCAAATCAAGCCTCAACTAGACTGGAAACTGATGATATAGATCAAGATACTTTCGCAACTCACATATCGCTGCTAAATAATCCCAAATATGTTAATTTGAACTATGAACAGTTCCAAGTTATCGGTATTAACGGTATAATCAAAGATAAAGTAGGTAAACAAACGTTTGTAATTGATGGAAGCATTCCAAATGAACTGATAGATTATACTCCAGACAATAATGCTGGAATCTATAAACGTAGTGCTCAATCAAGCGCAAGTGCAAACCGGGAAATCAATAAACGCCAACCTGTAAATTCAGTCAATGACGAAGCATTAAACGTCTTTCCGAAAGTCTTATAATACCACAGAGGAACAGAAAGGCCGCATCCTGATAACAATCAAATCGGAGTTACAGTAGATATCGTTTTTGTCGATAAAGTGCTCACCATTCCCAGAGAATTTACCCAAGTAATGAACGAGTTAAAGCTGATCAGCGAAAAAAACAAGCTTATACAGAAGTATGATTTAGGTCAACCCGAAGGTGGTAAAATATCTGAAATGAAAAATTTAATGGGCATATTTTATAAAGACGTTGATTTGAGCGCAGTTGAAACTCCAGGGCAGCCATCTCAATTGGGGCGAAGAGGGTACAATCAGGAAATATCCACGGGAAATGCGAGCATGCAGGGCAAAGGACCCGACCAAGTGCCACCTGGCGGTGACAAAAAGCCTGGAGACCTCAAAACCAGGAGCACGTACAAATACAAGTATGGGTATGCAGGAGAAAATCATAGTGACAAAGACGGCCAAATTAACGGGCCGAGCAGTAAAGGCCAAGAACCGAAGATTAATGCTGCTAGTTACATGGCTGAGCTTGATGCAAGCATAAATGTGCCAATGACCAACAACGTTACTTTATTCAAGCGATTTGAAATAGATAATGACTGTACAAACGACTCTACATCATTAAAACAGTTTGTAGAAATGCAACTTAGCTCAGTTATATACTATTCCTTAGATTTTCCTGAAGAGAATGTTAGTACATACAATTCAATAACTACAATTCACCTTGATAAATCAAAAGATTATTCACGTTTATTAATCAACACTGGAGACATTATTGGAAAAGTAATCACTAAATCTGGAATTATATATGTCCTCGATGATTTCCCTACCAACCTACTCTGCAGAAACAATTATTTAAAATGCCTAAACGGAGACAATGAAAACACTGTAATTCAAGGTTGCAAGGATGAAACGGTTAAAAATGCACTAAAAACTTTAGGAACCAATATTTATTTGGAAAGTATTAAACAAGAAATTTCTGAATTAGGCTATAGTCCTGGATGCGTCGATTTACCATTAAAAAATGGCGGCTCAGGTTCATCTACAGTCACTATTGATGAGACTAGTTCAACCAAAACACTTCCTGAATCAGATTTGACTTGCCTTTTTGCTAAATACAATATTGAAAACGGAAATTATGGTTCAGAATTTATTAATCAAAGATTTTCGACGAATGATGATAATTATAAAAAAAAGAAGAGGCACGATTCATTGATAAGCGGTCAAGGGTCTATGGGAGATAGTGGAAAAGTAAACCAGCCAGCTGCTATTAAAAGAGAATCCTTAACCCAAAACACCAATGCGTATAATTTGAAGAAAATGAGCGGCGGAGCAGATTCAAATACTCAACAAATTCATGAAAAAATGAATTTCTAAAAGCATCTTTTATTTAAAAGAACAATATTAAAATCTATTTATTAAATTTTATAGTGTGTAGCAGCTATAGTAAAAATTAAAAAAGCTGCCTTGATTAAATAAAATGTATATATAAATCCAGTTAATGCAGAGGTAGTATATTAGTAGTGTTACATGTATACTAAATTGCAATACAAAACTATAATTTAGAACTGATATTCAAAGCTAGAAAGTGTACGTATGATTATATTTTAATGATACATTGAAAAAAAAAAAAGTTGAGGCTCTTGAAGGGATATTAATATAAAATGTATTAAATAAACGAGGAGAACATGCGAAAACTAAATTATAAAACATATTAAATTTCGTCGATTTCAAAGTTGAAGTCGACTTCTTCGTCTTCGACACCGAAGGTATCTGTTTCGTTGATTTTGGCTATAGATTAGAAAGGTTGCAAGAAAGTTAGATATAAGAGATTGAATTTGAAATAGAGGTTAAATGAAATAAGATGCAATTATAAATGGAGGGAGATAAGTTGAAATTGCAAGCAAGATAAAAAGATTAAAGTAGATGTAAAAGTGAAAGTACCGTTTTCGGGCAACTCGCCGTATTGTTTCAAGAGGCGGGCTTCGTCGGCGTTATACTTGAGGATGACATCGGCCTTATCGTCCTGGAAGTCTCTTAGGGAGATGAGGATGATATCGCCTTGGTTGATCCATACCTTCTTGCGCATCTTTCCGCGGATATGGGCAAGTCTTTTGGTTCCATCGAAACTTAGCGATTCGAGTCTGCCGCAGCCCAACATCTTGGTGACTTGTGCGTATTCCTGGCCTTCCTCGCGGAAAATCAACTCGCGCTTCTCTCCTTCTGTCTCGTTCTTTCCTCTACGTCTGTTCTTTCCTCCTTTTCCTTTATTTTTTGCCATTATTTAAAGTGTTTCGACTTGATCGAGCAGTTCACGAAAGGTTATTTATTTATGGTCTGATTGAGAGATGAAAGTCCCTTATTTGACTTGAAATGAGTTTTGAATGTTTTTTTTTTTAAGTGAGGCTTTGCTTTAAATAAAAAAAACAAAAGTAAACGGGATATTTATTGAAAATTATTCGAGGAAAAGCCACTAAACAATGAAAAAATTAGTGTAGCGTAACTTTTATTGGAATTGCTGACAAATAAAATTTTTTGCTCGTTTACTTATTTTCTACACGATAATAATTTGAAATATCCGCAGCAAATCATATGATGCGTTTATAATATGTGGCCAATGGATTAAGAAGAGATATCCAGTAATCAATTGCTAGATTTCTAGGGCGAATAGTTTAGGATTAGTATAAGATAGACTGACGAATCATTCATGTAGTTTAAATTAAAATTCTAAATGGGTAAATATAAAAATTAATAAAAATTTTTTTAGTTCTTTCATTTATGATATTCCAAAATTTGAATTCGTAATTTTTTTATTAGTTGTTTTCTTACAAGCAATTATGGATAGTTATTGTATGCTCTAATTTTTAACGCAGTTTATAATTTTCAGTCCAAAATCTGAAATGCAGGGAATAATTATCGCTTCTCAAACTTGCTCCCTAACAATCATATTTTTAATATTGCTTCGCATTTATTACCAAGAAAAAAGTATTGGTTTTGCTAATAAGTCGGTCCAGCAAAGATAAAAGTGAGTGATAACAATGGTCAATTATTATATTTATAGCACTTTCATTTTAGCCTATTTATAAATTCGTTGGATATGTTTTTATAAATATTCAAGTATATCTGAAGTGTGTTTTTATAGACATGGTCTGCTTGCATGTAAAATTTGACATTCAGTGCTTAGCTAGAACTATTGTACTTAATAAATATTTGATCTTTTCAAAAGTCTTTTTATGGTGTAAATAATAATCTTTTGAAATAAAGCACCTTTATCCTGCCAACAAACCAATTAATTCAATGATCAAGAATGCTGTAAAGCCCATTATTTACTAGTTATAATGGTCAAGTAACCATATAGCGCTGAAGAAAGTCGGTTGAAGTAGGGTTCCTCCTAGCTCACTTTTCCATCAAAGCGCATTAAAGCATTTGGTGGACGAACTAGAACTAGTTATGTGAAAATAATGAACAGCAAGTTTTATCCAGCTTTCCAAGATGTAGACTTATTCTGTGCCAACAATTTAAATGATGAAATGAAATCCATGGTTTTAATCAGATGAATTGTCTGTTTTTCAGCTAACTAAAGCTGACCAGTTAGAATCTAATAACTCAGTTTAATTTCGAGTAATTATTTTAATTGGTTTTAACAGTTGTGTTAGCGAATGGAGTGCTTGAAATAAAAAACTCGCAGCGAAAACCCGGTATTTGGCGAATCGAATTGGCAGTTCCGAAAAAGGTATATTGCAGATAAAATGGATTTGTAATCACTCTGCATAACTGGGCGAAGAATTCAAAATAACAAATTATCGCAGCGCAATTTCATTTCCCATACATTTTTATCGATTTAATCTGTGTAAATAATCATACCCATCTGAAAAACTCTTGAAGATTTAAAAGTTACCTTCAGAATTAATCTCTCCAATAAATATATATTATTGAGCGTTATTATGTGTTATTATGCTAGACTAATAATAAATTGATTCGATACAGTCAAGGAATAATAGTCACATATCAAAACACCGCCAATTTCAGACTTTTTGGTCCCATTAATCACAGGCTATTGAGTCCATAAAAAATTCGTTAATCGCAGCTAATTAGTCTTGAAAAAGAAATGTATTGGCACCGAAATTAAGAAAAAAAAATCTCATAGATCAAATACTCAGTCAGCAATATATCAAAAATTTCCCATTAGCTCTAATCATGGAAAAAAAAAACTAAATGTCCAACAGAAACGCTTAATCCATATCGATAGCCGAAAATGATTACTTCCTTCGTCGATACCATTCCTTAAAAAATGCAAAAATAGCCAAATAAGCGACTATTCTGCCCACAAGTAACTTCGCTTCTCCCTTTTCCAATCTACTCTGCTTCTTAAAAGTTCCTCTCTCAGTACTTTTATTTCCCCTGCTCTACGTTCTAAGCTCTATCCCCTTTTTCATTTATACATATACCTCATAGCCCTTCCTGCTTTGCCTTCCCCACTTCCCCCTACTCCATTAATTAAGCTCAGCTATCCCTATCTAATCAATAAACTCTATCCCTTCTATAAAACTACTTCTAGCCTCTCTCTCTCTATTACTTCCATTAATATTTTATGTTCTTTACCCTCCAGCTATAAAGAATGAAAATCATCGACAAGATCAATGCTGCAAACAATGAGGACCGTGTTTTCTGGTCTTTCGAATATTTCCCCCCAAAAACTCAACAGGTACTTATCCCTTTCTATCTTCGCTTTCATTATACTTCTTATTTATTAATCACTTTCAATTCTTATTCCTCCCTATATTCCACTCACATAACATCCTATCTCTCTGAGTTTGTATGCGCTAGCATATAAGTTCGTATTGTAATTCTATAAAAATAATTCTTTAAAAATAAACGTTATTTATTAATAAGCTCATTATTCTCTACGAGCTACTAATAATATAAGCTCTAAATTTTTTATAAATCGTATATAAACTTTATGCCCTCAACCGTAAATATTCTCACTCATAAGATTTACAACTATAATATAATCTCATTTCTTCTTCTTTCTGTTACAATCTTTATCCCTACTAAATATACACCAAATAATTTTTATCCGCTTTCTCAAATTTAATAAGAAAACTTCTTAAACAGTATAGTATTATATCATATAACTGTTTTATTTTACTGACTCCTATATTAATTTACTTTATCACACTATTTTTAAATGCTTTATTCGCTACATTTTAACTATAATTATAAATATTACTCATAAATAGGGCCTCATTAATTTATATGAGCGCATAGAAAGAATGTTAAAGCTGAACCCTTTGTTTATAGATGTCACTTGGCGCTGGGGCGGGAAATCAAAAGATCTCACCCAGGAAATTTGTATCAATTCCCAAGACGTCTATGGAATGGAATCGAATATGCACATGACCTGCGTCGGTACTAAAATTGACCAAATCAACGCTGTCCTTAAAACCGCAAAGAAAAATAACCTCATGAACATACTTGCTCTAAGAGGTGACCTCCCGCTTTCTAGCAATATTTCTAGTGATAGCTCCAAAAATCAAACCCTATTAAACTCTTCAGATACTGGGTTTGTTTCCGATTCTTCTTGTGATTCCCCTGTTGTTTTGTCTAATAACTCTTCCTCTGAAGATTTAGTTTCTCAGACTAGCCTCAAACTTAATTCAAAAATGAGACTAACTAACGAATTCCAAAGTGCTGAACAGCTAGTTAAACATATCAGAAATGAATTCGGTGACTACTTTTGTATCTCTGTTGCCGGTTATCCCGAAGGCTGTGTTGATAAATCCCACGTAGAAACAGATATTCATATCCTCAAACGTAAAGTTGACGCTGGTGCCGATTTTGTCGTTAGTCAACTCTTTTATGACATCCCCGTTTACATGGATTGGGTCAAAAAATGCAAAGATGTTGGAATAAACGTTCCTATAGTCCCCGGTATTATGCCAATCCAAAACTACTCTGGCTTTGAAAAAATGGTCAAAATGTGCAACATTAAAGTTCCCGAAGAAATATGGACCAGCTTGAATAGCTGCAAGGGCGATGATCTCGCTGTTAAAGACTTTGGTATCCAGTACTCAATATATATGATCAAAACTCTAATATCAAACGGAATCAAAGGCTTCCACTTTTACACATTGAACTTAGAAAGATCAACTCAGCTCGTTTTAGAAGGATTGGAACTCGTTCCTCTAGTTAAACAGCCAACTCTCAACAACATGTCCGAAAATAACAGTTCTAACCTCAAATATGTTACTAGCGGCTTCTTTGACAAACTTTGCGCTTTCAATAGACAAACTAAAGACTTACCATGGCAACCATCTCCAATTGGTAAACGCGCTACAGAAAACGTACGCCCGATTTTCTGGCACAACAATACTTCCAGCTATATCGATAGAACTAAGAACTGGGACGAGTTTCCTAACGGTAGATGGGGTGACTCGCGATCTCCCGCTTTTGGTGAGCTGAATTATGGTCAGGTATGGACATACACTAAAAGCCAAGTCATCAACCTGTGGGGAACACCAACTAGTGTCCAAGATTTGGTTGATCTGTTCACTCGCTACTGCCAGAACAAGCTGTCCTCATTACCTTGGTCCGATACTGAACTCATGCTCGAATCTAACGAGATCAAACCGTTGCTCGAAAGCTTGAACAAAGCCGGCTACTTAACTATCAACTCGCAGCCTAGCTGCAATGGCGTCAGTTCAACCAATCTCGTGCATGGATGGGGCCCCAAAAACGGGTTTGTTTACAAGAAGGCTTACATCGAATTTTTCATTGAACCGACAAAATGCGAAAAGCTGATCAAATTCTTGAGCGAGTTTAATGCAGAAAGCATCGATTCGCCGATGATAACGTACTTGGCGATCAAGAAAAACTCGCAGCTCAAGAGCAACTGGGACATCGCAAAGCCGAACGCCGTCTCGTGGGGCGTTTTTCCGGGCTGCGAGATCATCCAGCCAACGATCGTTGATGCCGACTCGTTTATTGCGTGGAAGGACGAGGCATTCGATTACTTCCAACTGTGGAGCAACAGCTACGGCCACAACCAAAAATACGCAGAAACGACCAGTTTGCTCAGCCATATCAGCGATACCTGGTACTTGATGAATTTGGTCGATAATAACTATACGCGATCCGCTGAATTCATGTACAACATGCTGCTCTCTATTGGAGAATAATTTATAGGTGGAAACATCTAAGCAAGAAGGACTTTTTAATTTAAACACCCTATTAAACACCCTATTTTTTTTTTTTTTTGTAATTAGTTATTTATCGAGTCAATCAAAATGAAATATAAGAAAATAAAAAATATTATGCCAGTATCAAAAAAAAAAAAGTTTATTATTCGTTTAATCTATTTATTTTGAAGAACGTGCGGATGATACAAAATAAAATGGTATAAAACCTATATTCTAATTAAATAAATAAAAAAAAATTTTTTTCCCCCTTATTTTGTTTAATTTGTTTTAAAAAGGGTGTTACAACGTTTAGCAGTTTGAGTATTTTGGGTGTAGAATTAAAATTAAGAGGAGGTGACGATGGTTGAGGGTGAGGATTGTGCTTGTTGATTTTAATGAACAGAGAAGGGGATTTTAAATATTGTTGCGGAAGAATTTGGACATATTTTCGTAAACTAGAAAAGTTATCATAGTTCCGGGGAGAACTCTGATTATGTTTGGGCCAAGACCTTTGTAGAAACCTTGCAATCCCTCGGTCCTAGTAATAATATAAAGTATTGGAGAGGAGTTATTTAAATGAGGTAAAAAAAAAAAAAATACAGAGATTATAGTTGGAAACGAAAAGAAAGAGGTTAGTAAAAAAAAAAAAAAAATCTAGGAGAATTACTTGAAAATATGAGAGATTGTTGAGCCAAGTTTATTATAAGGAGTGGTGGTTGTCGAAGAAGTAGCGGTAGAAGAGATAGGCTTGGAAGTGGTAGAGTTAAGAGCTGAGCTAGTTGAGGTGTTGATGGGTGACCCCTGCATCATACGCGTTCTAATGACTTGGTACGGGTAAGTTGCAATGGAGGCGAAAAGTTTGGAGAGGGACGACATGGCCAAGAATTCCAGAGTGCTGAAGTAGTAGCTGACGCTGGCGCCTTGCCTACTGAGGAAATCCTGGTCGTCTTTGTGCATCTCAGCGGTGCGTATTCTGACCAAGTACTTTTTCATCTCCTCGTACGCCATGAACTGAAGCGCGCCGTGCGACACGCCGATGACGCCCGCAGCGAAGCCCTTGTAGTAGCCGCGCAAGCCTTCCTCTTTCGCCAGTAGGTACAGCCCGTTGATGACGCCGCTGTACCTCTGCGCTTGGCCCGCTGCCGTTGGCGAACACATGCGCACTTTTATTACCCAAACTGGGTTCGCTACTACTTGCGTCAATACTCCTGCCATCGAACTTGCTGCCAAGTGCTGGCCGGGTGTCAAGTAGCTCGTTCCAGACATATCTCCTTGCCTCACATTCGAAAAATCGGCCATTTGAGCCTTAATCCAGTTGTACCTATTATGTTTTAAATACATATTTTTAGTCTTTCTGTACCTCTACATATAAAATATGCTTTATTTCTAATCATAAATCGAATTCAAAGCCCATTTCTATCACTTAACGTAACTTTTGAAGTAATGAGTGTACAAAAAGAAAAAAAATATAAAATCGTGAGGGCAATTATGATTATCTGATATTATGACGCCATCCATAATGCAGATATTTCTCGTGAACAACAAAATAATTTTTAATAAATTGAAAAAACGTAAAAGACGTGACTTTTCACATAAAGAAAAAGTAATGCTATAGGTTAGATGTTTACTCATATATAGTTATATTAATAAATGAAGTTTTTACCAACCAAAATACAACCCCCAACTGATACAGTTTCCTAATATATTGGGTGACATTCCTAGATATAGATTCCTAAAATTCAATTGAGTCCTTATTGTGGTGCCAGTAGTCGCAGGATTTCCTGGAGAAACTTTTACAACATCTTGTTTAACAATTGATTTGAACGCTCGGATCGATCGCCCAAGTATATCGCTATTCTTAGTACTTGGGTCAACTAGTTATATATTAATAGCAAAAATATAACAATTAAATTTAAATCATCTAAAAAAAGTATTGAATTATCAGGGCAACTAAGAATATACGCCATATATATGTAGTGTTTGTCGATGAATTAAAATTTATAGATACTTTGCATTCTGATTTTGAGTAGATCTAGCGGATGAAGAATTACTGTTGAAGCGAATGCTGCAATAACACCCGAAGCTACATGATCGGCTGTCGGAGAGAAAAAATAAGATTTTGGTATTTTTTTTTCCAGTTTGGATTCAGCCAACTGGTCGGTTTTATTGCTGTTTTTTTCTGTCATCGTTTAAACTTTTATCAACTAAATTTAAAAAAAAAAATATTCTGAGTAATTATTGGAACTTTTTATATTTTTTTTTTCTGTCGATGTTGAGGATAAGTAAAAATCTAATATTCTAATTGTGATCAATAATTTTAGATCATCCCGTAAAAAAAGGTAAGCGCTATTCTATGGATAAAATGAACAAAATTGGGTTTTAGTATCGTCTTTTTCATAACTTTTAAATAGTTTGTAATATGTTCAAACTTACTCGGTATTTTCTTAAAAGCACAAATAGCTTAAATCCTCAGATCAAATACTAATCTTTTCCTCGCAACCAATAGCAATATCGGCTACCAATTTCTTATACATTTTCAACAATTTAAGTTATTATATTTTCAATTTAAACACTAAAAAAAACTTCAAATTAAATACCAAATTCAACCCAGGTATAAACCAAACTGCATAATACAATTCATTTAAGATTAAGTGTAATATTTGAGTAATAGCCTATATTTTTCTCTTAGATAATTGATATCCTAGTTTTTTTCTCCCAGTTATTACTCTAACTATTCCAGAAACAATCCTATTTAGAGCAATTAAATATAATAACAAATTTTATACGGGACTATCCCTTCTAAATAATTACTTATAATATTGGAAACCGAAAAAAAAAACTCAGCAACTCTTTGACTTCTATTTATCAAATACGTTCTTGCTAAAAACGAATTGGATTGATTAGCTCTTTATATATCTCCGCTCTACATACATCCCAAGCTATATGTAAATACAATTTTAAGTAAATTATGAACTATTTTTGATGAATAAAAGAATAATTTATAATTTAAATGAACATATAAAGTTATGTCCTTTGGTAATAGCCATACCTAAACAAACTCTCAACTCGTTTCATCTTAATAGAACAATATTACTACCATTCAAGGAAATAAATTAAATATGCACATAATTATAAATAAAAATGCACAAAGCCCACTAAAAAGGCTCTGATATAGATTGAAAGGAATTTTTATCTTTTTTATTTAGATTAAAATTTAAAATTTTAACTCAAGTATTATTCATGAGTCACTGGATGAGAGAGGGTTAATAGCCTCGCTAAAGTGGCATATATATTTTTAATGCTCATTAGAAAATAGTGATATAAATAAAAAAAATTGTCAGTTTTTAGGGTCATCATACTAATGAGGCTTTTTTTTTTTAAAGCATAGAGATATAAAAAATTATATACTATTTGAATTGAACGTTATATCTTTCTAAAAATTGTTAAAAATTTTACAAAGTTTATCAAGCTAAAGAATATTTGTAACAATTATTGTGATATTATAAATAAAATAAGTCATAAAGAAATATAAACTAGACATATTTTAACTCTCACAAAAATAAATAAAGTAACCTATTCTTTGAACTATTTTATATTATTATTATTATTATTTTTTTTGAGTTATAAGCCAGAAAAATCAAAGCTTCTAGATATTAAAGCTTAAAGTTGATTACTTTCATCCTTTCTATACTAATATACACCAAGAATATTGTAAAATTGCCACATTTTCAAATTAGAGTGCCCCATATATTTAATAAACATAGCTATATAATTTACTTGAGCTAGTTTGTCTATATTTTTTATCTTTTCATACAGTTAAAAAGCGTCTTATATCTATAATTTTTAAAAATTTTGTTCCCTGAAAAATAACTTGAAATATTTCTTATCAAGATAAGTAGCCTTTTTTTATTTGCTTATTTAATGGATTGTGAATTCGTATAATGTTAAAAAGGTTTAAACAATTATTTAGCTCTCCACAATAAAATCAGAAAATCGGCTAAATTAAGAAAACAATTAGAGCTTCTTTAAAAAAATATAAAATAATAAATTTATTATAATTTATCCTATTTGTTAATTTACATTTTGTATGAGTAATAATGTTCACAAGACCATAAAAATTTCGCTTTAATTTAAGCTTCTTTTTTTTTTCATGAAACTGAAACACCACAATTATACTTTTATTCCATCCTTTTTTTTTTCACGTGAGTTTATAACAATTATTCATTAATTAATTCCAAAAGACCCTAAACGTAATTTTTTTATTAAAAAGCCCTCATTCAAAAAAATATATAAATAGAGAATAGTAGCTTTTTATTCATTTTGGTTTGAAAAGCAAAATTTAGATTTATATATCAAGAAAAAAAAAATTATGGTTTCAAAAAAATCATTTATACTTTTGAGTACCTTTTTTACATTAGCAATTATACTCGCTTTAAATCGCCAACTGTTTAATCTGGATAATGAGTTCTATCTCCCAAGTTTTTATAACGTTTTAACGAAACTAAGAGTAATTAGCGAAGGAGAAAAAGTTGAAAAATCAAAAAATGAATTCAATAGATTTATTAGAGAATATGAAGAAAGCTTTAAAAAAGATAGTATAAAACATGTTTTTAGTATCGAATTGGCCGATTTAAATGAATATTCGCGACAAGGAAAAAAAACAAAAACTAGTAAAATAAATAAATTAATATCTTCCGAATTCCAGATAAACTCTGATGACGATTTAAGCATTTTCGCAGAGCGTCAGTATGCATTTTCTCTATCAAAAATAAAGGCAAATATATCACCACCAGGGTCAATGCCGGGCTCAGTGTGCGCCTCGCCGTCAAAAATAGATCCAGACTACTTTTACCATTGGGTAAGAGATTCAGCGCTTGTAATGAAATTTATTCAAACAGAGTTAGATAAAGAGTCGAAAAAAGTTGGAAATCCGTATGAAAAAATTAATTTAGAAAGGATGATGGATAATTATTTGGATTTTTCTAAATACATATCAAAAAATCAACATCCTGAAGCTAAATTAGGCGAGCCGAAGTATAATATGGACGGTTCAATGTTTACAGACGAGTGGGGAAGGCCTCAAAATGATGGTCCTGCGCTGCGGGCTATATCCACGATCAAATACGCTCAATATTTACTCGATAAAAAAGAAAATAAATTTCAAAGAAAAAAATCCATTTCACACATCTTCTGTAATGACTGCATAATCAATAAAGATTTAGAATACGTGATAAATAATTTTGGAAAGCAAGGATTTGAGATATGGGAAGAAGTCAAAGGTGTACATTTCTATACTTCATTAGCGCAAGTTAGAGCACTTGAATTAGGCTCACAGCTAGCTGCCAGTATTGATGACTTTGAATATGCTAATAAATACAACTCTGCAGTTAAAAAATTCTCCAATTTCACGAATAATTTTTGGAACTCTAAAGAAGGGTATATAAAATCCACTATTGATTGGACTGGAGGGCTCCCAGATAAATATAAAGATTTAGACTCGCAAGTGATTTTAGCCTTGATTCATATTTGGGATGATCCACAAACATATATCAGTCCACAACTATTATCCAGGGTACCATTTTTGCTTTTTACTCTTAAAAACATATTTTATTTTTTTAAAATATTGAAAAGCATGTTTGATTCAAAATTATCTACTCAATTAGGTATTAAGCACAATGACAAAACTTTTCAGATGTTTTGAAGATGAGTATTATATCAACAAATTGAATTTACCGGCGATCGCTATGGTATATATAATTTTCGAATTAAATAATCAATAACTACAACATTAAATATTTAATTTTATTTATAAGACAATGGATTTCAAAATTATGGGAGGAAAAAGTCTGATGTTTAAAATTTGGGAGCTTGATAGTGAATTATGTACACTGATATATTTTTTATTATACTTTTTAGGGTAGGTATAAAGGCGATAGATATAACGGCCACAATTCGAATGGTGGAGGAAACCCGTGGCCGCTAATTACAAGTGCAGCTGCTGAAGTGTACTATAAGCTAGTTTCTAAAATGATTTATGACGAATCTATAATTGCTACAAGAGAAGTTATAGATTTTTTTAAATTTTCAGCAAAAACTATAAATTCAAAAACCAGATCAGAAATCAGTATAAGGCTTTTTGAAGAGTATTTGGGGCTATTAATGACACCTAACACAGCTGTTTATAAAGATATAATCCAGTTACTGTTCGATTCGGGTGATGAGTTTTTGAGAAGAGTTAAGTACCATACAGCCAGCGATGGGGGAATGAAAGAGCAGTGGAACAGCGAAACTGGGTTCAACCAAGGTGCTGCTGACTTGACATGGAGTTACACAGCTTTCTGTACGATGAAGAACTCACGTGATGCTGCTAAGCGTGCCATTAAATTCTACACATTGAAATATATTTAGAGAAGTTATATATTTATCTTAATAACGCATGTTAATGTTACGATACAATGAAAATACCGTATTTTTTATTAGAGTTGATTACACATCGACAATCCTGAATGGGAGGATTTAAATACATAAAATTTCCATTGCTTTTTTTATTATTTTATTTTTTATTTATTTATGTAAAAGCAATGAATTAACAAATTTCAATAAATGTAAATACTCTTTATGGATATACTTTCACATAAGATATTTTATGTCGATTATAAAAAAACCAGATCAAGCTAGATATTAGTAATCAAGTTCATTTGATTATGTGAATTTAACCTTTAAAATTTTATTATTTAATCAAAGAACGTACAAGTTGTAGAACAGAACATACATTTTTTTGATATATCTGGTTTAAATAACATAACTTGAGTTTTAAAGATAGATTTTTTTTTTTTTTGGTTCTATCAAGATAAATACAGATTGATTAGTGTATTTAGATGTAATACCGCCATGGATACAATACTATTGATAATTAAAGAATCATTATAAATAAAAGGTATACAAATAATGACTCATTTAAAATATATATGTGGAAGATTTGAATGTGGATATCACGAAATCTACATGCCGAATTATATTATTAATCTAATTAATACGAAATTAATTATAAATATAATATTGGATAAAGTAAATTAGAACCATTGATTTTTTTCCCGTATTAATAGATATTTCATTATAAATTAAAATATTATCAATAAAAATAAATTAAACCTATTAAATTATATTATATTTTAATCTTTGTTAAAAATAATAGAAAAACAAATTCAAATAGAATTCTAATTTTTTAATTCATTAGTAATGACCATAAAAATCGATATTAAATTCTACTTTAACATTTTAAGATTAACCTTCAGCTAATTCAAAAAGATTATATAGTAGCTTGAGTAACACAAAATTGTTTAAATTAAAGTTAACATCTATATATAAATAATTATTCTACATGATACAATTATGATATACATTTGTCTATAACTTTATTAAGTGGTTGTATAATGAAAATAATGATCTAAAAGAAGGTAAAAATAGATGAAATATAATAGTTTGTGCTGTTATAAGCAATTAAAATGTTATTGTAGATACAAAAATGGTATTAAATAACAAAATAAGCTTGTAGACTTAAATATAGAGAGTTTTTGTATTAATATATTTTTTTACGGCGAGAATAATAATTATCAATTTAAGACAAAAAAATAACCTGAAAAGAAATATTAAATTTAAAAGAATATTGAAAAAATATATTTTCAACTGACCCCCCTCGGCCGCTCTAGCAGCTCCATACCCACTGGACATTGGTTCATGGGGGCTGGTGAATCACACATACTTTGCAGTATAAGTGTTCTGGGCACGCGGATGCCGTTCAAAAATTTGTCTGTTTCCAGCTCAAAATTTTGATCGGCGGTGCCAGCTCAAAGCTGGCTCAAAGATTGTTTAGACTCCCCCCCCCCCCAAGGAGTTT
>LSSN01001076.1:0-14764 GCA_001970855.1 Smittium culicis | reverse complement strand
TTTTTTGATTTTTCTGTTATTAAAATTTTATCAGAATCGTACACTGGGCCGTTATTCAAAGTTGCATAAAATGAAAAGTATCTGATGCGATACTCGCTAATCGTATCCCTATTACTTTTTTCCATCATAAAATTCCTATTATAAAGACAATAAATATTAATATCTTTTATTTTATCGTTTGGGTTTTTTGTTTAAATGCATAGGCGCTTATATATTACTTTCTCAATCAAGATCGCCGTATATAATCATTATGAAAAATTTAAAAACTTGAGCTTTTCATTCAAAAAATCAAATAAATAGTAAATATCACAGAATACATATAACTCAATCAAATAATTAATACATATTAAAATTTTTTCTATTGGTTTTAAAAAGTACAAAGGGAAAATTATACAATTTTTTCTTATCTATTTTTCTTTTGCAGTTTAAAAAAAATAATAAAAAAGCGATTGAAAATGAATTTACTAGAATTTGAAAATGAAAAATGTATAGAGAATGTGGAAATAATAAGAATGAAGTGGAAAATATAATTAGAAAGGCTATAAAAGAAAATGTATATATACCAGACATGCTATAAGCCTAACTTGTCTAATCTTTCTAGTAACATACTTCGAACGGTATTGTAATCGTTCTTTGTATCTCTGTTCTGACTAGATGCTTGATTGTCTAATGGTAATTGCGAGTCAATTTTTGGCTGGCTAGGCGAATTATCGTTACTCTTTCCAAGGCTTTGATGGAGTTGAGAAGTGTTGGATGCTAAGTATACAAGATTGATTTTGGCCAAAATTTGTGAAATGAGCTTAACGGCATGTGCACGTGCAACACTAGAATCGTTTTTAGCTGTTTTAGCGCTAATAGTAGATTTTGGCTCCTCATTTTTAGTTTGATGGATTGATGTAGGGTATCCTGATGATACCACATCAGCTTTGTGAGTTCCAGATATATCCGTTTTTGTATCAGATTTGGCTATTTGGGTATTCTTAGAATCATCCAAAGAAGTACTTTCGGGTTCAACAAGAGTTGAAGATGTTTGATGATTCGCGATATCTTTGTCCTTTGTCGATTTATAGTTAGCAATAAATCCTAGCACCCCAGACTTAATAACACTATTGACATTGTTATTATTTGTTTGAGTAACAGAATTAGTAACATCGAATTTGTTATCTAGACGATCAATGTCAATTTTGCTGGAAATGGTATCAGAAGTATCTAAGAATTCATCAGACGAATAACCAGATAGCTTGTCAGTGTGGTCATCACCGCTGTCAGTGTCATCGCCATATACGGTATTATGTATGGGCGCTTTTTTATTGTGTTTAGGTGTGTAAGAGCTTCTCGAGTTTGTGGAGCTGCCAACAATTCCAGCGTTAAATATGGAGGGGGTCATATTGTTTGATGAGTCTAATTCCTTGTTGTTGTATAGATTTGGATTTTGGAAATATTCGATATTACTTTGATTGTTAAAACTTAATCGCGGATCTTCAGAATTTGTGCCGTTGATACCGAAATCAAGAGTAAGTTGTGGAGAAACTTTTGTTGGATCATATCCAGATCCTAGCTCAATAATTTCTTCTAGCATCGAATTTGCAATTTCATTTGGTGTTTTACCCGAATAAGTTCCATTGATCAAAGAAGACTCAAAGTTATAAGGATCATAGGTGTCAAACCCAGACTGGCTAGGTTTAAGCTGGAGATCAGATAGGCTTTGGTTAAAATCCGTATATTTTTTAAATCCAATATCTGAAGAAGTATTTTGTAATGCGAATCTGTCGGTCGAAGGAACGTTTGCCAAAGCATCGTTATATCCAATTATAATTGAATTCGATAGGTTGATCTGATCAGCTGGTGAAGGATTTTTGCCAAGTTCGCTTGTGATATTTGATAATTCAATGATTTTATTTGAGTCCAAAAATTTTACAGTCAATTTATCATACTCAGAATACATACTTCGATAGATATCACTGTAATTGTTTCCAGTGTTTTGTTCGATAGGATTGGTAATAACTTCGGGATTTTCGAATATGTTACCAAGCTCATACTTAGCGGATAGATGTTTAATAAAGTGCGAGTTTTGTGGGTTAATATTTAATGCTGGATTGTTAATAATAAATATTTTAATAAACTTTATTTGAAGTTCTTTGAGTCTCATTTTTTGCGAGGGGGTAAAATTGATTCCAATTCTAGATGAATAATCTAATAACTTCGTGTAAATACAGTTATTTAAAGCAGTTTCAAGAATAGTCTCAGGGCTGAGTGGGTTTAGCAAAGATGCGTCGTTTGGAGCATTAATGTTAGTTTGATCAGTAGTGAACTGATTAGACTCTAGTGGTTTAAATTGCGAAGGGTTGAGCGGTGGAACATAAGTCGAATCATTTTGCTGATATGGAATATTTGAATTAAGATATGAATTAGAGTCAGAGGAAAATAAATTTCGTGAGTTAAAAGTATTTGAGCTATTCAAATCGAGTTCAGGGTAGTTGACACTTGAAGAGGTTTGATTAACAGTAGGGCTACTATATGTTGTAGAATCACTAAACAAGTAATCAATTGTGTTAAAATTGGGGTCAACTTTTGGAGTCACGTTACTTGAGTAAAGGGAATCCGAGTTGGCGTCAAATAACGGACTAGAGGTATTAAAGAGTTCGGAGAAAGAATTTTCTGGGAGAGAATCTGAGTTAAATTTTAAAAAAAAAAAAGGTTTTATATATGAAGAAAAAGAACAGAAGAGATGTGAGAATGGTAAAATCAAATGCGTTATAATTAAAAAATAAGGCACTAACTGTTATTCTGAGGATTTTTTAGACTGGGTTGGAAAGCAATGGTGTTTAAATTTGAACCAAGTGGATTTTCCTCAATTTGTTCAAGTAAAGAATTAAAGATATTAAAGTCGTTAAAAGATTTGTTGTTTTCGTCTTCTGGGTGAAAGAGATTATTATTTGGAGTGGTAGTGGTATTTTGGTTTGCAAGAAGATTCAAGTCGTTAATTTCGGGGAACAAGCTCAAAATTCCTTGATTCAGGTTGCAAATATTTTCAGTGTTTAGCATACTTTGGGGAAGTTCATTGATCTCAGAAGGATTAAGCATCAACAAGTTAGTTATAGTTCCGGCAATAGCATCATTGACTAAATTATAATCATCATTTTAGCTGTATAAAAAAAAAAGTATTAGAAATAAACGAGAGAATACTTGAATAAACAAAAGTTACCGTCTTTTGGTTGATTTATAGAGCTTTTGATTTTTTTAATTGATTCAGAAATTTCTTCCAAGCCTCTTTTGGTTGATTTTTTTGGAGAAAGGGTATCCGAAATTAAGTTAAGGTCAAAGTTGTTGCAATCTGAAGGTGTTAAGGGTCCAACAGAGTAAGGTGAGGGTTTCTGGGGACTGATATTGGCTAAACCTAACAATAATAAAAATTTGGTAAGAAATATTCAATGTAAAATTATATGCTAAGATAGACAGCTTTATGAGAAAGAAGATTAGAGAAAAGATAAAACTTTGTCATTTGACGTTAGTTTTACACGTTAAAAACAGAATCACAAAAGTAAAAGAAAGGTACCTTTATTTGGAGGGGTATCTTTTGAATTTTCGGAGTTTGGAAAAGTAGAGGTTTGATCAGGACTGATTTTGAATAGTATCGGATCGCTAGGGGTATTTTCAGAAGAATTAGATTTCTTTTTTAAAGATTTCTGGTAAGTGTAGCTATCTTCAGAGTGAGTTTTGAGGTGCTTTTTTAAATCTTGGGCACGTTTAAATGGTCTGTTGCATAGCTATAATATATGGAAGGTTGGTCTTGGTTAGTTTATAGATAAAACAAGATACTCTTTTTTTCATAAATCTTAATTTTTTAATCGGTGGAATTAATTATTTGTAGTTACCTGGCACGGGAAAGGTTTATAAGGAATGTGTATTTTGACATGGGAGGTGATATGGTCTCTCTTAGTAAAAGAGTGACCACAGTTTTCCCATTTACAGGTGAGGCACAAATTGCCCTTGGTTTTCCTACCGACATGATCGTTGGTAAGGTGTGAATACATAATGTCTATATCAGTAAAGACATTGTTTTCACATCCTTCCCACTTGCAGAGGAAACTTTCAGACATAATAGGTAAATTGCTAGTGCGTTAAACAATTATAGAGAAATTGGTATGTATATTGATACAAAGAATTAGAAGAATACGTGTGTTTAGAGGAGAATTGGGCAATAAGCTGTGCTTATATAGAGATATGTGCCTTTGAGTGCATAAATATTATCTGGGTAGAATCGGGAGAAGGAAATGGACAAATAGCGAAATAGAAAAGAGTGGCTAATCTTGATAGAAATACTGAAGCCAAGAAATCGTAAACTATGATTAAAAAAATAAGGTTGGCTGAAGTATTAGAGCATTTATCATAGAAAGACGGAGGAGGTGATCTATTCGCCAAGTGTATGAGCATAATATTTATTGGCCAATGTTTATATTCTGGCGAATGGTCTCTGATTACTGGGATTTACAAAATTGTATACTGTAGAAACTTGCAAAGTTTGAAACGAAAAAATCGGAATGTCGTAAAATTTGAGCCACTAATTTTTTGTGTGAGGACATGTAGGTGAAAAGCTGCCAAGAAATTCCGTCCCTGCCCTATGATTAAGTATTTTCATTCGCTCAATCTATCAGACACACCCACTTGGCTCAGCTCATTGTGAGAGCTAATCATATTCAGATAATCGAGTCTCCTGATGAGCCATTGGCCAGACTCTGTGTATTTTTGGGCTTAACATTGAGATTTTTGATATTCAAACTTCTTGGCAGATTAAACTGCTTAGGCTGTCAAATTATTACCCTATAAAAAAATTATTATATTACAAGATTATAAATTGGCCAAAACCTAAATGCCTTTACTATGACTTTATCAAATAACTAAGATATTACCTCAAAATTAAGTCATAATATTTTTTGAATAGATAAGTAAGACTCTATGATATTATAGACTTTCCATAATAGTATTA
Source organism: Smittium culicis (assembly GCA_001970855.1). Classification (NCBI taxonomy): domain Eukaryota; kingdom Fungi; phylum Kickxellomycota; class Harpellomycetes; order Harpellales; family Legeriomycetaceae; genus Smittium; species Smittium culicis. Next base: position 9,777 of record LSSN01001076.1, on the reverse strand, counting down.
GGTTGATGGGAAAAATGATGTTTCGCTCAAAGAAAATATAATTAATTAAACCATAAGGTCAGTAAGCCACTAATTAATATTGATTTTCCAAGCTTTACCAAGCAATCGTCTCAAAAGCCATCCCTAATATTTAATCAAAAACTAATAAATTGAAGGCAATGCAGACTTTTGGTTTTTTAATATTTTTTGTTGATTTATATTCAAGTTGTATTCAATCAAAGCACAAGCCAAAAACTCTGATCCTTTCTTTGCTCTATAAAACACTGATCTTACCAACTTAGATGTTACTATCTTTATAATCCGTTTTTAAAATAAGTAATATTTAGTTACAAATTATGAAGAATAATATAAATCATTTCTAATTGAAAAATTCATTTGTGAATTTTAAATTTTATAGTGATTCAGCTCAAAAACATTCTCCCTCATCAAGAAAAAGTACAATTTCATAGATCAACTTCTATAAAAATTATCAGACTATAAAAACTTCTAAATAAAATAAAGATCATCGCTGGAACAGTGCCTGTTTTAACCCTTTCCCGTCCAACACTCTTTAAATAAATTAAATTAATGATTCGTTTATGATTTATAATAAAGTTAACTATTTGCTATTTTTCAATAACAAACCAACATTTCTTATAGCCTCGGAATTAAAGTAATTTAATTGAACGCTGTTGGTTATATCTGGTGGGCCAAAAATAGTCTACCGTGCGTGAAAGGGTTAATCAGGCAATATCGCGGAAATTATACTGACAAATTAAATCTCTTAATAAAAAATATGAAATTTGTTAGGTTTATATAGTGCTCCAATCATAATTGATATAAAAACAAAATATTTATGATAAGTATTTTTAGTTTTAATATACATAATAAATAGTATATATTTGTTGAAGTTACAGCTACTGCGGCTGGATTATTCGGGGTTCTTGTAATTTTGAGAGGACTGAAATGACTTTGACCTTATTTTAAGTAATTTTGTTTAGGTAATTTATTTTTAATTGGATTTATAGTTTTGATTTGGTCAACGTAGCCTAACGTATTTTTTTTATTTATAAAGTTGGTCAAAAAAATTAAAGAGAAAAAAAATTACTAAATTTATAAAAAGATTAGTATGAAAATGCTTTGTTTCAATAGAGAAAAAATTATATTCCTAAAAATTTCGATCTCTTCTTTGTTCCAGGAATTTTCCTGTCATTATATAAGCTTTCTTTTTTCTGAACGTTAAGTGCTTCAAATTAGTCTTGTGATTTTATTGTAAGCTTTAATAGCTAAATGCTAAAGAAAAAAAACCGAATTGATCAAGTTTTGCAAGTTTTTATATGACACACTTACGTGTTAAATTGGCATTATTGCTTTTTTTAAATTAAATTTGAATTGCTGATTCGAAAATACTAAAGTGAAGAATACGAATGAGAGAGTAATTTATCAGACGTGCTCTTCACTTCCACATATTTATAAAATTTTTAATTTAATTCAATGCTAAAATATTAACTAGTATATAAACTTCATTTTTGGAAAAGTGTTTATATAAAACGTAAAAATTGGTTATAAAAAGGCAGTGTTATATCCAAATATGTTTATTTTTAAATCCTGTATATAAAGTGAAAACATTGTATAATTAAATTCATAATAAAAAAAAGGAAATTGCTTAAAACTATAAATAAAACCAATAAAATTTGATTTAATCAAATAATCAAGTTTATTTAGATCTAGAGAAATAAATTCTTAGTTTTATTTTTTAATAATTTCATTTCATTTATAGCTTAATTATTAAAAATTTAATTATCACTTCGAACATTCTTTTATTTACATATAAAACATTAGATCAAATAAAATTTTTTTGTGCTATTCCCGAATTGAATATAAAAACCTTTTTTTATTTATTTAATAAAATATATGTTTTTAAAAACTTGTGTTATCGTTATTATTTATTAAAATAACTTGAGTATATATTTAAATCACATGTGATTACATTTCATTATTATTTATAGTACCAAAAAAATATGAATAAAAACTTATTATAAAGCCTAAAATGAGTACAGCTTTTATAATAAATTTAAGTCTTATGTTTTAAATTTATAGTTGCTCTAAATGTTGACTTTGTGAATTTCTTTTCTAAAATATATATATTTGCGCAAAATTGGTTTTTTAAAATGTTATGGGAAGCAATTTTTAAAAAAATTCTAGCTTTTCTAATTATTAATTTTTAAATCGTATTTATTTACTGTATATAAAAACTAAATTTTATTTAAAAAAAATGATCTTGGCTAATCTACTTTATTGAAAAAAAGACTGAAATTCTGTATTAAATTTTCTCTATTTTAAAATTTAATTTATTTGAGTATACTTTATGAATTTTCTTAAGAATATATTTTATCATTTCCAATTTAGTATCTCATCAGCTATTAAAATAAAAAATTTGATAGATTTTAGCATAAATGGCTTAAAAATCAGTTGCTATTAAATTTGAATACTATATTATTCAGATAGCTGAATTTATAGCTAATATAAATGAAATGAGTTTATGGATAAGATTTACCTTTAAAATTTATAAATAAAATTAGATTTTGTTTGTATTTATAAATCTTGGTGATTATACTTATTCTAATTAGCATCATATTCAATAGACGATATATTTAAATCTAATACCAATAAATAACTAATAAAATATGTTAAAAATAAAAAAAAAGATATTTAATGATAAATTATAAAATATTATTATGAAATCTATAGATTAATTCTTTTGAAATTTATTATTCTTTTTTTTTCTCTGAAAGTTTTTTAAAAATAGTTTTAAAGTATACAAAAAACTAATAAAAAATATTTAAAAAGTTAAAAAAATACTAAAAAAATTGATTTTAAACCGACCCCCCCCCCACCGCTCTAGCAGCTCCATTCTCACTAGCTATTGGTTCAAGGGTTGAATTTGATTATAGAAAACACAAAAATATTTAAAAATAACATTTTTACCATTTTAAATAATCATAAAACCCTGATTTTTTTATAGCACTAAAATAAAATCAGATATTTTTTTTTTGAAAATTACTCACCAAGATTTTTATTTTTCATACTATAAAATATAAAATATTCAACATTGAAAATTTATAAATGATTATGAATCGACATAATTGATATAAAATCAATTTTTATACAATTTAAAATTAATTTTGATTTATATTTTAAATTAATTTCAATATATATTAAGGCTATCGTATTTGTTAATATAAAAAGAAAAATCGAGTTCTTTTGATTCATGTTATGAAAATTTCTTTCTGTTTAATTATTTTTAAAAAAATAATCTTACGCATAAAATCTGTTAGAGAATTTTTTTTTTAAGTTTCAACAATTAACAGCAGTTTCAAATTATAAATCATATTATATTTAGATCTCAAAAAGAAAACATACTAACGTTAAAATTATGAATATATAATAAAATAATTTTATTCGATAAATTTTGTTCAGGAATTCTAAAAAAATAAGCTCATACATTGTGAAAAAAAATTTTTTATAAGAAACGAATTGAAAAGTATCATTATTAATTTTCATAATATTTAATGGAATAGAGTATAAAAATAAGAATATATAAGTTAAATTTTGTCTAATGAATAAAATATTTAGTGTATAAATATTTTCACTAGCTAAAGAAAATTTTTCAATAAAAATTTCTTATTTAATATCTCTTTTCTATTAAAAAAACTTCAATAAATAAAAATAATTTTGGAACAAAAATGATTTTAATTTTCTTTTATTCTATTTTTTGCAAGAAACCCCCATAAAAAATATTAAATAAGATCTATATGCCTTAGAATATTTCATTATAGTAATAAGCTAAGTTGTTATAAATATTTTTGTGATAACTAATGCTAAAAATATAAGAAAAAACGAATAAATTGTTTATAAGTTATTTTAGAGGAGCTAACATATTTAATTATATTAAAATTGTATAATTCATGTTTAATTCATATTTTTTTTATAAAAAATGACAGTTTATATATTGAAAGTTTAAATGGAAAGTAATTCAAAACACTGGCTTTAAAATGCAGTTATCAATCAATTAATATTCGATAAAATATATGAATTCAACGAAAATGATAATTAGTGGAAGCTGAATTATGAATATAGTTTTTATCAATATTGCTAAAAAAATAATAAATTATTTCATCTGATACTTTTTCCTCATAATTAATAATCAAAATAGATGTAATGAAATAAAAATTCTAAAAGGTAAATAACTAGCATCCATAAAATATTATTTAATTCTATCTGTAATTATCGAAAAATTAAAGGTTCTAAAAAAAATTTTAGTATTTTTTTTTTCAATGCACAGAATTTCATTCAATAAGCGTGATGTACTTTAATAATATCAAGTAAATTGAAGGATTTTTAGCTATTTAAGCTTTTTTTTTTTTTCTAGCCTTTAAACATGGTAATAACTCGAAAATTTTTTATGAACTAGTAAAATTTAATCATTTTTATTAAATCCCAGGCCGGCTCAAAATATAGAAATGTATTTCAATCACTATATTGTAAATTATAATATTTTTTTTAATCTCTTCACATTACTTTTCTTTATTCTTGGAAAATTTTAAAGTTTTTTTCCATTTCTCCTCCACTTATACAATTGATAAAACATATATATTTATTAAAAATTACCTGATGATATTTTCCTTTGATAAATTTTTTAAATTTGTGATATTAATGCGTAATAATCAAATCAAATCAAATCGACAAATAATAATTTTATTGAAATAATTTGTTTCAAAAATGTGGACATAAAGCTATTAAATGATATAATTCTTCTATGAGGGAAACCCATTTAGTGAATTTTTTTTACTAACTAGTTTTTATTTAAATTTCATATGCCTTACAATATTGATATTTAGTAGGTTATCTGGTATATCCAAGTTGTATTTCCAATTCAAACTTGAATTTAATATGTGCTGCATTAAAATTATTCTTCTAAAGCTAATATCCGAATTAATCATTTTATTATTTTCTACTAAATATTTAGAATTGATTCTGAATCCTCATAATCACATAACAATTCCCAGATCCGATAATTATAAAAAAAAAATTTATTATACATACAAGCTATAAATTTATGGCTTTTTTTTATTCTTTTCCAAGATTCCTCAAGAAAACATAAAAAAATGTGTTTTTTTATTCAAAAAATCATTAGCAAGCTTTGTGTTTTGATAATGTTCTGATAAGGTAAAAAATGTTGAAATGACAATTATAATGCATAATGTGATATAAATTAGTATAATAAATTAATGAAAGTAAAAAAATATTTGAGCGCAAATATAAAGTCCTTCATAAAAAAATACTACAAAGGATTTACTTTGAACAAAAAATAACCGTAATAAACTTATAATATACGAAAAAATCTATAAAGAAGTGCATTTCTTTAGAGTCATATTAATCATATAATAACATGATCAAAGTTTTATTAGTTATATTTTACTACTATATATTTGTGAAGGGTTTTTAGATTCGGCCGGCCCTTTCATCTTTAAAACTATCGGCTCGACAAATTTAACAAGTACCTCCGAGGATGTTTGAGTTATTGAAAAATTAGATGTTTCGTTAGCCATGACTTGTTTGATAAAGGGTTAAAAATTGGTATTGTTTTTTTTATAGGTTATTTATTTAATTTTTTTTTTATATTTTTTTTTTAATTTTTTTATTTTAAATTTTGAGTGATAAGATTATATATATATAAAGTATAAAATAAAGTAAAAGTAAAAAAAAATAGATTTAAAATCTGACTAGAATATAAAGTTTTGTAAATAATAGTTGCTTCAATACTGAACGTATAGAGAAAATTATTATTTAGTGTTAATTTTTGTTTAGAATAATTGGCTCTTAGAAAAGGTTTGTTTTTTAGTTTTTACTGTATCCTTATGTTCATCTGCCGTTTATCGCTTTATTTATATGCTTCTTTTTATCGAATATTCACTTACTTTTCGCTATCTTTATTTTTTTTTCATTTCCTTAGTTTCTAAACTTTCTTTTAATACTCTTTGTACAGTTAAATTAGTTAATTTTTTTCTTTTTTCTTTTCACTAACTTAGCATTTATAATCTTTGTATTTGAGTTATTTGTGGTTGGCTTCTAATTTTCAACCTGAATAAAATTCGTATTATTATTGTTATTTTCTTTTGGATCTCTTTGTACATTAATATATATACATATATATTTTCTACATTGAACAATCATTGACTATAAAAATAATATGGATAAACCTAGGTAATTTCCTTTGTGATTCTTTATTTAAATAATTCAGTATCCAAATCGTTACACTTCTACATATTTATCTCTAAAATTGTGACAAGAACATATTAAATACACGCTGTTTAAATCGATGTGGAAGCGCTGTGCCTTAATATAGGACCTTATTGCCTCTTGAATATTTATTTAAATCCCTAATCAGGAGATATTGTACCAGAATCAAATTTTTTAGACACTCGGTTCATATTAAAAAATAATTGGAAATTGGTGAAATGAAGGGCTATAATCGTTTCGCCGAAATCCAAAGTCTTGAAGAATACTCCATTGGAAATATTCTTTCTTACGGATGATTTTTCCGATTAAATTCCATTTAATTCTACATTCAAAAGCCATATATTATTAATTATCTGTAATAGGTATATTATATATATAGATTTAAATTTGGCTCCATATAGAACTAGAAAAACACAAAATCCGCACTTTGTAAACAGCGAACGAACTAAAGTGAGCTATTAAATGTTCTTATGTTTTCTACTGTATTTTATATAAATAAAAATTGTTTATTATATTGTGCCTAAGACCTGCAGTAAAAAATACCTTAGACAATTGCCTTTTAGTTAGATTATTGAATCTTGTGTCTTTATTAATTCGCTTTCTGAATTCACTGAATAGTTTAATGATGCTTAAATCAAATAATTTATCAGGTCGATTATTAAAATTTCATTTGATCTGTAAACATGTAAAAAATGAACCCCACTGTTGATATTCATAGTAAGAGTCTATCAGTCAGGTGAATATTGATTCTATCTATCACCATATTGTTCAGGGCCAGTAAAATGCTCAGAATAAATAAAAATAGAAACTAAATGATATAAGCAGTGATAATCTTATAGATTTTAGAACCTAGAGAAAAATTATATGTTTTAAATTTTTATAAGCCAAGGAAATTTCTTTGACTCGAATCATAACATAATTTCATTACTTTAATATGAACTTTAAAAGTAATAATTAACTTCTAAATCTTTTACCTAAAAACACGTGATTACTAGATAATGTCTTATAAAGATATTATTAGATATCAATGAAATATCGTAAGGATAACACCATTATATAATTTAAATTTTATATGCAAAGATTTTTATTATTTTATGTACTTTTTATTGGTTTGTATTTTCAGTACAGTTTTGTCCAAAAAAAAAAATTATAGTGCTTGATATTCCACCTCATTTCTCATATTATATTTTAATCTCGCCTTTAAGAGTTCAATTAATTTAAAAATAATTCTTGGTGTAAATATTGGAATTATAAACATATTGATTGAAGTCATATTATTTTTATATAAATTTATTTAACCTTAAATTTTTTTTATTTTCAAAAATTTTACAAGTAATTTTAATTTTAAATTTAATCATACTTTAGGTGGGATATATATTTTCCGTAAATCGAAATTCATTTTACTTGAACTATTAACTCTTTGAGGTGTAAGATTAAATATAACAATAGACATCTATTTACAAAAACGGTATAGACAAAAAAAAAAAGTTCTACCTGAATTATTTTTTCTCAAAAAATATACTCCCCTTTTCACCCTTGTATTTCTCGCATCGTAAATCAATTTTTATATATTGAGATGTAATTTATCTTTAAGTAATACTATTTTTGCGTTACATGAAATTTTATTTTGTGGTTCTATGGTTGGTTTTCGATATTTTTGTAAACTTAAAGTTAATGATATAAAAATAAATTAACCTATTTATGATCTTGTGCTGTATTTACTATTTGTTTATGTTTAAATATAATAACCAATGAGATATGAAATTAATCTATTAATAGCTAAGAAAGATCATAAAGAATATAAAAAAAAATTAGAAACAAGTCTCAAATTTCTAGATTTATGCAACAGAATATATAAACATATACGAAAAAGCTCAATGTTTTACTATGATTTTTTAGAGGAAATCAAAGCATTTTATTTTACTGACGACTAAAGAAAATTTTTAATAGTCAGAATTTTTTTTACATCACGGATTTTGCTGAGAGACAAAAAATAGATTAAATAAACCAACAGTATGAAGATACGGACTATAATGAGATACAAACAATGGGGACCTTCAGGTAAGAAATTATATAAATCGAAAAAATTTCACAAGATTTTAGAAACTAAAAGATAGTTATATGTCAAAAAAAAAAATTATATCTCCTCTTATTTACAGTTTTTATTCTTTACTTAACTCTTGTAATTGAAATAAACATAAAATATGACACATAAAACAAATGATTATGATTATGATTAATTTAAATATTTTATCTAGAATAAATTTCCAGACTATACAAATAATCTATATAATAGAAGAAAATCTACAAAGATTTAGTCATTTCCAATACTTGAAACTAATAAATTGAAGATATAATCACTGCAATAAAAACAAGCTTAGCTTTATTAATTCGATGATAAGTGTGAAATAATTTTATCTTTTATATAATCTAAGTTTTATAAGACCTAAGATATTAACTTAGTTAACCTATAATATTATATTTATTCACTCTTTATTTCTCTAGTACATTATATTATACGAGGGGTTAAACTATACCTGTAAAGTTTTAAATTTCTGAAATTAAATTATCTACACTCGTCTATTTTAAAACTATAATTTCTTAGAATATTAATTAGTTTGAATACAGAATTTATTTATTTAAAATACTAGCTTTTAAATTGATTTAATCTTCATTTCGCCTTATACTTTATTTAAATTCTAGCTAATATTTTATATATTTTTTTTTTATAAAAGTAAAAATACCGATTCAAAAACTAAAGGTGTGACTCTTATTTTTTTTACTTTATATATAACTACAACAAATTTACTATTAAATATAATTTTATAAATTTCTCGACAACAGGCTGCATAAAATATTTTAATCAATAAAAGATAAAAAAATTACCGCTGAATTTATGGTAGTAGATTAGACTTTATTTAAATCAACTTTTTAACGGGAATTAGGCTGTTTTTGAACTAAGAATTCTAGCCAACTGTGTAAAATAAAAGTAAATTAATATTGAGGCATATTTAATTATTAGTTTATTTTAGAGTATATAAAAGTATAAATCTACTTAAAAATTATAAAAAAAAATAGAAAATTTATCTTTTTAAATACCGCTCAACGTGAAAGAATTATTCGAAATTTTTTGATTCTCCAAGTGACCTTTGAAATGAAAGATTCTAAAATAAGCGCTCTCTTATTTTAGAATAATACTATTGAGCAAAATTTTAGATATTATTAATAGTATGGGAGATTCTTTACAAAGAAAGCACCGTTAGCAATAAAGGTTTATAGTCAATATAAATATCGAATAAAATCATAACTTTAAATAGTCTAAAAGCAATCTAAAAACCGACTATATAATAATAATAATAATAATAATAATAATAATAATAATAATAATAATAATAATAATAATAATAATAATAATAATAATAATAATAATAATAATAATAATAATAATAATAATAATAATAATAATAATAATAATAATAATAATAATAATAATAA
>LSSN01001073.1:0-16211 GCA_001970855.1 Smittium culicis | reverse complement strand
TTTTCAACTCTAACTGCGATTTTCGGGGCATCATACATGCCCTTGATAATATTGAGGAGTTTGCCCCCAATGCCCACTGATCGCAGTTTATGCAGTAGGGCCATGTGGGGGACCCGGTCGTAGGCCTTGCTATAGTCGATATAGCACAGCTATGTTTCCTTGTTCTGAATTTTGCGTCGGCGTACTATTTCGTATAGAGTGGTCGCTTGGCCCGTACACTCCTCGAAATTCCTGAATCCGGCTTGTTCTTTTACCAATATTTGGTATTTAGCATCGATTTTGCTGAATTTGGTGGCCACAATTTTGGCCATCAGTATCGCCAGTGTTGGGATCAGTGATATCCCTCGGTAGTTATCGGGGTCCTTCAGGTCACCTTTTTTAGGTACTGGGACCACCACTGAAGTTTCTAGGCACTGGGGTATAACCCCAGTGCCATAAATTAGGTTGATGATTTTGTTTAATAATTTTGCTAGTGATGATGTAGGTGATGGTTCGGTCATCACAAGTTTCAATACCTCAGATGGTACACCATCAGCTCCCGGAGCCTTGTTGTTAGGCGTATCACGAAGTGCATTAGTAATATCTGACCATAATATAGTGCTATCACACTCTGGGTAATAGTCACAGTCGCTAGAGATGAGATTCTCCCACTATTTAAATCTTTATTAATACTGAAAATCTATTTCAATGAGGATAGTTCCAGTGCGAAAGAAAAGATGATGATAAATGTATCAAGGATACGTACTTAAGGCTATATACCTGAAAAAAATAAAATAAAGGAGTGAAAAAATTTTCATTTATTTTATTTTATTTTATTTATTTAGTTTTAACTAATTTGTAATTAGTTTATTTGAAATTTTCGCTTAGCCAATAAAAGATGATAACACATAATATGATGCCACTTGAAGTATAATAATTAAATCTGATATTAACAAATTATTCGATCATATAAAATCCAAAAGTATTATATTATTTTTACAGTAATAATAATTTAAAATCGACTATATTTCAAATTTATTTTTACATCAAATTAGGTAAGAATTTAAAATTCTTATAAAATAATTAAAAAAAATGATATTTTGGAATAAGGAATAAATAATAGCCTTAATTAGAACTAAAATAAAATAATTTTATAATTTTAAAATCCTTTTAGCATTTATTAAACATAAAATAACTTTTATGAATCACAACATATTATCATAGTTCAGTTCTAATTCAGACAATTCATTAATATTAATTATCATGATTTTTATTGTTAATATTATCAAATCTTTGGAGAATGGCTTATTGATTGTATTTTTCAGTGCACTTTTAACTCTATCATAAGCCAAATCAACTGTTTCGACAACTTCATTAAAATGTATAACATTCAGTGTAAAATCGTAATGTACCTTGTGATATTTACTAAGACTATTATTATCAACAATATGTACTAAATGATACCTATAGAACTTGGATATATTTACAACATACTTTCCGAACCTATTTTTTACGCCATCAAATCCGCACATATTTAATGTTTTCTCGTATTTTTTATAAGTAGGATATCTTATATTGCTGATTCTATTTAAGCATTCATTTAGAACACCTATAGTTGTTGATTTATATATTATATTGTTTTTCAAATAGTCATATGTTGTAGCTATACTAATTATTTTATTCAAAATATCTCTAGCGCTTATAAATAATGATTTAATTGTATTTGATGAATATCCAGTCTTGCAACGAGTCCCAATTTGGGGGTAGTAGACACTCTTTATATCTTTAATATTCAATTTTCTGATAATATGGTCAGATTCTTCACTAGAATCTGGAAAACAAGCGTATTCGTTATAACTGCTTTCAGTGTGCGATGCATATGAATTAAGTCCGGCAGAATTAGTATTCATAGCAAAAAAAGCTACTGTGGCTGCAATGAAGAAAAATGAGCGCATTTTCAAAATATATCCTTATAATTTTTTAGCTGTTTGGAATTTTGTATTTAATTGTATTATCCTTTTTGAATAAATTTGGATGGTGATGTATAAAATTATTGGCAAATTATTATCTTTAAATACTTTTTCGTTTTCGCTTTTGCACAACTCAAGTCTAATTTTTACTTGAATTATACACAAGTAAACTTAGAAAAAAAAATCAATTTCATATACTTATCGTTTATTTTCCGTCTTTCTCAGTTATTAGAGTTAGATATTATTTTAAAGGTGCCAAATTTAATGTGAAATGAAATGGGTTGTACATAATAAACTATAAAATATTACTAAAAGCGCTCTATTAGTATCTTCAAACATGCAGGAAGCGTTAGTAATCGCATATATAAACAGCCATGCTTGTGAGTTCAAATATTTATGAAGTTATTATTATTTTTATTTGTTGCTATTATTTAGTTTTCGTGAGGTAAATTAGTTATTGTTATACCAGTTGCTAAAATATCCTCAAAATAATTATTTTCCTATTATCATCAAGTGCGTATACAAGATGCTATGGTCAGTATAAATTCAACAACACTTCAAAAATTGAACATATTTATAATGAAGCATATTAGCATAGCACAATTATTAGCATTTGGATTATTGGTATTCATAGCACAATTTAGATATAAAAAGCTCATAAAACGATAAAACAAAAAAAACAGAAGGTAAAAAATTTTTATTTTAGAATGCAAAGTAAAGCTAAGTAAAGTAGAGCAAAGCAAAGTAAAGCAAATTAAAGTTTATTTTTTTCCATAAAATAATTCATCAAAAATAAATTAGTATACCTATAAAAATGTAAACAATTATATTAAAAAAATTTTTAATTGGACAATGCCGGATTTTATAAACACGCATTGCGTCAGCATCAATCCAATGAAATTTATTAGGCGTGTGTAGGGCTAATAGCGATTTGGTTTCAGAAAATAAAGCTGAGGATAAATCATGTCAAAAAAAGAAGGTTGCATACACTGAATAAAAATTTCAAGCTGAAAATAGTAATAAGTATAATTCTGGATTAAAAACGTGTCATTGGAAATTTAGCCTGAAAAAGATGAAATCTGCACATCGAATAGTTTTCTAAATTATATTTATACTGTAAAAAATCTTACTTAATTCTTCAAACATTTTGGGTTATTATAATAAAGCAATTTTCGAAATTCTTAATGCAAAAAAGTATAAATTAGATCGCCAATAAATTTTTATTTTCGCCGCTATTAAATAGAAGTAAATTTTAAAAATATTAATTCAACATTTGTCAGATCTTTTTTCTGATCAATTTAGTGCTTATAATTAATGAAATCTAATTTTCTGAATTGAAATGGTAGATAAGTTTTATATATTCTTGAATTAAACTGATTAATATACTTTTACTTTATGCCACCTTATCATTTAATAGACAAATTAATTCTCTCAGATAAATTATCTAAATATATCTAAAAATTTACTAATACTATCATTTAAAAAACTTTAGTTTATTACTCTTATGACTTATTGGATTGTGAAAAATCATTTAATAGAAATTAATGGGAAAAAATCACTACCAAACCATAAAAAAAATAGCTAAAAGGCTTTTCAGATGAGTGTGGTCAATAACAATAAATTATGATCTAATTATCTGCTAGTGATATTGGGCTATTTAGGTCATCATCGTTATTTTCAGTTATTAGTTTAGAAAAACTTTGGGATATACATTCCTGAAGTTTGAGCTCTTTTCATTAAATCACCAAACCAAACCAAAACAATTAAATATACTAAAAGCCATAGATAAAAATAATCTTTTATCACTAAACGCTAGGCTTGATAATTAACTATACATATTCATTTTTTTATAGTATTCACGTAAAATTTACATCTTGAATATGATTTAATATCTTATATATAAATAAAGTTAAAATATGTAACTAATAATTTTCAATCTGGCTATAATTATTATAGCTAAATGTTTGATATAGATGCAAGAGAAATAATAATAAGTAAATAATAAGGTACCATTTCTATTATAAATTTCTATCAAGTAAAAAATTTTCTATCATTTTAATTTGTCATTGAAATTTATAAAAAATAGTTTACCTGCTAACAAATTAGGCTCAAACTCATTATGCCATTTTTTATCTATAATATTATTGCAAATAAACTCCTTTTTTTTACTGGGTTAGAAACAAAAAAAAACCAATTTATATTATACAATAAGTTTTATTTTATAAAAATATTATATTTCTACTTTTATCAATTTCAATTTCAATGACAATTAGTAAATTTATACCAATTTATCGTCCCTCGTAGAATTTATTTGCTCATAAAGTGTTTGTGTTGATTTTTTTTACATAATTAACTATAATTGCAAAACAGCAAGGTTGGCGATGTAATTTCTTTAGGATTCAACTATTTCAATAAATCATAAATATTTAGATAATTAAAGCTTATTGAAAAAAAAAAATTATCATTTAAAATTAAATTTACGAAAACTTATATGGACTAACCCTATAACCTCAAATTCATCATTTATTGGAAAAAAGAATTATTTGTAAATCTTTTGGGTGTCTAATATTTATTTGAGATCAAAATTATGATAGCTAAATATTGCTACCAGTAATAATTATATAAACAAAGGGTGTTTTTAGTATTTTACTAATCATAACACGTTTTAAAATCAATCATTTATTAATTTTAATATCTTAATAGCTTTGATTTATTGTGCTAGAGAAAAGTAACAATAAAAAATTTTTTTATTATATTTACTTAATTTTAGACTAAAATATTTATTTTTTTCTAAAATTTATAGAATATAAAAACAATGATATTTTTTCAATATAATAATATTCCGATTTTACTAAAATTCGTTATTTATTATATTGTGGAATAGATTCGCTACCAAAAACATATTTAAAAATATCAAAACACCAAATGATTTATATGAAAAATAGGGAAATATTATATATTTATTGGCCCAGCTAAGCTACTAAAAATTTAGATTTTTTAGAGATACATATCATAATTTTATATTTATATATAGTGTTTTGAAGTATACATTAGCAGAGCACTTCTGCTCCAAAGATAGCCTCTTGTGAAATTAATTATACATCCATTACAGGTTTTCTGACTCGAACCTTTGGTAGAATAATCAAATTTATTCTATTCATAATTTTTTTTTAGATTTATATAGTTTGAATTTGTAACTAATTATAAAAATGAAATTTAGGTACTAAGTTAAATCAATGGTTGTAATGAGCTATAGTAACGAGGTATTCATATTATTTAGTCATACAAAAATTGAAGAATAATATTTTTTGTATCCTAATAATTTTATGAATTTTATATATTGTTGATATGTTTTTTTTTTTGCTTTAAATTATAAAATTGAGTAGATGTGGATAATTTTCGATATAAAATATAGTTTTAGCTGTTGCTTAAAATAAAGTTGAATTTCATACGTTTAAATAATATTATATAAATTTATCATTTCAATCAAAATCAATAAATTCATAGCTTAATTTTGATTTTAGTAGAATTTTTGTATTTATATAATAACTATTTTAAATAATATAAATGTAAAAAAAATTAAACATTACTTGACTCCTAAATTGATAGCGACCCTTTTCAAATTCATTAATATTTATTTTTTTAACTTTGTTTACAAAATTAAATCGAGGGTTTTAATACTAGCCATTATTTATATTTTATTTGGATAACTATTTTGCATACTTTATAGTTAAATTAAAATATATCTTTGATAATTTTTAATTATTGAGTCTTTTTATATTATTTATTTTTAACTGTGATTTTCTTTTTTAATTTATTAATTTAGATGTTAATTTTAGTTTGAACGTCACTCAAGTCTTATTTAATATTGTTTTGATCGCTTCTTAGAAGCTCTTTTTCATTACTTTCAAATGTATCACATGTTATTTGAGTATTATCCCAGTTGCATAAATTTAAAAATGGGGTTATCAGACTATTAACAAAGCAGAAAATATCAACATGAAAACAGTTATAATAAGATACAATTTTAAGCTTAGCTTTTTCCTAATTTGGATAAAATATCACTTCTTTTTGAGAATTCGGCTCGTTTTTTAGCTAATAAGAATATGTTTAAATAAGCACAAGTTTTGAAATAATTCTGAATAACGAATGAATTGTTACTATTAAATATAGAGCCGATGTCTTTAATTTTCACTATGGCATGGGGGATTCTAGAATGGAAAGGACTTTTTTTCCCTATTAATATCATTTACTATAGCTAAATAGTTGATCCCATTGACAAAAGGTGCTTAATATTCGACAGAGTCTAATAATAAAATATAAAAATTTAAAAATTAATATTGATATCTAAATTTTTTTTAGATATAGATTCAATCCTTCTAAGAATTACTCGCATTTAACTTTATTGATTCAGGGTATTGTTTTATCGTTACATTAAAAAAATTGGCCTGCGAAAATAACAGTGAAAAAAGTTAATATTTTTAAGGCTATATCTATTATTAGTTAGAATTTAATAAAATATCATAATTATTCAAATCAATCAAAATTAATGAATTTTTTTTTGGTTATTATACTTGCTATTAAATAAAAAATTCACAGTAAAAAATAGTTTTAAGCCAATTATATAATATTTGATTTTATATTCTTGATTCCAGATTAGGTTATAAAATCCTGATTTAATATAAGGCAAAAAAATTTTTTTTTGAAAAATATCTATGCGAAAAATGCAAAAAAAATATAATTTTCAATTTATTTAATAAATTTATACTATTTCTGCTTAAACTAACAAATAAATTTATCCGGAAATAATATTAGCATCGATTTTGCTAAAAAATAAGTAAAAAAATTTCAAAAAGCTAATTTAACATTATAAATTCATATATTCACTACCAAAAAAATTCTCGGGAGATTAAATTATAGTTCTTAAACCATGAATAAACTGTTTACAGAAAATAAAGAAAATTGGAGAAATTATTTGTATTAACTATGAGAAACAATTCAGATACAAATAAATATATCTGAAACGTTTTAAAAAATTTATGATATATTAAAAATTTTCAATATTTACTAACCTGAAATTTTAACTGAAATATTTATTTTTGTTATATTATTTATATTTTAATATGAAAAAATTTATGTAAAATTGACTTGAAATTATGTGCAACATGAAGAAATAACTTTATTGCTTTGTTTCATATCTCTGAGCAAAGTATCTAGATACAGTTGAGAAACAAATATATATTTGCTAGGCACGAATGAAGGAGTAAATACGGGGCTAAGGTTGGACTGAAACTGAAAATAAGACTAAGACTAAGATAGTGTTATTCATTTAATATTATAGGGATAATATATATTTAGCGGGATAAATATTATAATATATATTAAAATTAGATTTTTCTGAAACATGGAAAAAGGTTACCCTTTTATAATTTTGAACAATAATCTAAATAATATTATTAAATAAAGATAATTATAAAAGAATTAATAATTTACAAATAATAGCTTGCTGAATATTCTCAAATGTTCTATAAGGTTCTATAAGGTTCTATAAGCGACTGTAAATAATCTATGGATAAAATTCCATTGTATTCCAAAATTTTCTATGATGTTCTTTGTTGTTCCAATAGTTTACATTGTATTCCAATATTTTCTTTGATGTTCCACTGTATTCCGTAATGGTCCATAAAATTCTAGAGTGATTCTGTGCATAGCATGCTTCTATTCTTTCTACAATATTTTGAATTTATTTTAATGTGATTGAATTTTGTTCTCTAATGAATAAACTATCTAATTCAGCTTTAAAATCGGATTTTTTTTCAAATTTTCCTTTTAGGCAGCCCAAATAATTTTCAATTTTTAATAATCTGAGTCCTATTATGGCTTACCGAGTATTTTAATTTAAAAAGGTTATAAATAACCCTAGATTGGAAATATATTCATTAGGAATTTTATCTTTATTAAATGGAATATTTTCAATTTTTAATAACTCAAATCATTGCTGGCATAAAATTATTTTGAGGTTCATTTTATTTAATAACCTTCATTATAGTAAATTTAGACATCGGATTCGAATTAAATTATAAATTAATCATCCCATATTAATTCTATTTCTTCCTCAGTACTTTAATGATGTTATGTAATTATAGATTTTGAGGTTAAAGCTCTAATAGATTAGGGAATAGCTTATAAAATGTCTTTAAAATATACAATTATTCATTTCATGTGAGTATAATAGATAAATTATGTTTATTTTGGCAGGAATTTCTTTTGATTATCATAGCATATATTATCACAGAGATTTTACACTCTGAAAATATTTTATTTCAGCTTAATTTTGTATAATTTGCAACCTTCTTTTAAAAAAATCATTAATTATTAGAATTAAGCTTTCTAAAAATTATTTTTAGTTTTTTTGAATAAAAAATCTGATTTATATCATTAATTTTATTTATATATATTCAGATATAAAAATTATGTTCATTTTATGTTTGTGGCTGAGATTATCTCGTTTCAGAAGGTTGCTTAATCAATTTTTCGCAATTTATAAATTTTTTATAATTCATGCAATATTTTTCAATTAATTTCTCATATCTAGATCTAATTTATGGAATGTTGATAAATTCCAAGCATTTATTGAAAAACAAATCATATTAGCGCTATTTGGTTTATTTATATTTTGTTCATAAGATTTTAAAGCTAAAAAATTAACAATTTATTGATGACGTATATATTATTGGAATTTATTTTTCGATTGACTTTTTTTTTTATTAGGAAGATTTATTTCAAAATAAATAAAAAACTTTTCGATTGACTTGTTAGCTTTTTTTCCTTGAATTTATGTAAAATAATAAAATTTTTAATTTTAATATTCTCGCTTATTTATTTAGAAGACAATATATAAAATCAATGAAATTTTTAATGAGATATATTTATTTATTTACAAGATTTTTATCTATGTCAGGATATGATTACATTTTTTAATTTTTAATATCAATTTATCTTTTCCCTAAGCTATTAAATATTAATATTTTATATTTGCGATGAGAATTTAGGAATATCAGCCTTAATAATTTTTTATGAAATATTATTCCTTATTTTGTTATTAGCCATTCAATTTATTAAAACTAATTTAATTATTTACTTATTTATTATAATTTAAATAGGGAATATAATTTATATATTTGTTGTGCATAAAAAAATATGAATAACATTATAATTATAAATATATGTTGATTAATAAAAGGTTTTAAGCATCCATTAATCGATTTCAGATTACCTATTGTATTAACAATTCCCATTATGATTTCACATGAATTTATATGAGTTTAAATATTTATCTTTATTTTTTTTTTTTTTGCATATTCTTATTGTTTAACTTATAATTATTATGGTATATATACTCATTATAAATATAATTTTTTTTATACCATTGAAATATGTTTACAAAATTAAAATATTTTTATCTAGATACATAGCTTTAATTGGAGTTTAAAAAATTTTTGACAATTAAATATGAATATATACTATTTCGATTATTTTAAAAATAATTTATTTAGAATAAATTGCTTACAAATGACGAGTAATACTTTTATAAAATAATGAAAATTAAAAATTACTTGCTTATTATGTAGTAAAACATAAAAGATGAATTTAAGACATAAAATTTTGATCTTGTATTTCATCATTAAGTTTGTACTTCAATAAAATGTTTGGTTAAAATATGAATTTTTATTTTTTAGTGATGATATAAATCTAAATTAAAAATAATCAAACCATATATAACATATTAATAATCAATTTAATGAAATATAGAATAGACAAGAATACCAAATTTGTTATAAAATCTCCAAGAAATTCGCAAAAATTTTACTATGATTGAAATTATTAATGACATACACAAAAATTTTCACTTACTCAAGTTCAATAATAATTAATATAGTAAAGCCTTATATTGGTACCATTAATGATGAATATTAATTTTTTAATGAAAATTAAGATTATTTGATAATCTATGACACAGGTTATTAATTCTTGATAGTAGGTCTTCAATTAAATATAATTATAAGGTTTATAAGGTCATCAACTATATTTTTTTGACAAAAAGAAATATTAGAAAATCAGTGATATTAAATATTTATACATTTGAAGTAATATAATTTTATTAATTTACCAAAGTATATATTTATGGATTTTTATATATAGTATAATAATATGACATACTAAATAATATCTGTAAATTTGAGCTTAGTTAGTCGGTATAGATCAATCATTTGATTTATTAGAATTATAAACGAATTAGATGACCGAATTATTTAATTTTTTATTTTCTCATAATCTTTTGGATTGGAGGGGGATTTCAAATAATTAGCAGTTTAAGATATATATAATAAGAAAAATTTACTATACAAATATAATTTTTTGATTAAATTTTAATAAAATCGATAACTTTTATTTTAGTTGAAATTTTTAAAATTCGGTAAAATAATAAATACGGTTGTGCACATAAAAAAAACTAATAGTATAAATCAAAATATAAATAGGATTAAAGTTTCCTCATGATTCATAGATAATAATTAAATACAGGAATTGGATCAAAATTATGAATTCTCAACGAATTGTTATATTTCAGTGTATTAAATAGAATATTAATGAAATATTGAAAATATTATAGATTTTTTATAATTATATTTATCAGTGCAAAAATTATTAGAAATGATAAATATACAAAAAGTTTAAAGTGTATTATACATAGCGACTATAAAGCTTTAGATATTTTTAAAAAAATATTCAAGGTAAATTAATTACACTGACGGTCTGAAATCTACAATCATAATCTGAAAAATAATAAGTAGTTCAGCCGATAATATCACTAAAGAATAGAACCAATTGTGCATTACGGCGCAATGAAAGAGGTACACTAGGTCATATAATTGATTTAATCCGAATTATTAATAATTATGAGAGGTCACATGCCACTATAATAAAAATAAATATTATAGATTATAAATAAAAATAATTATAATTATAATTATATAAAAAACTAATATTAAAAATATATTTTTAATTTTACTCGCTTCAACATTCTAGTAGCTCCATATTCACTAGTATTTTGTTCAAGGGAGATTTTGAATCACTTATAATTCGAAGTGTAAGTGTTCTGAGCACGCGGATGCCGTTCAAAAATTTTGAATTTTTGGTCTACGATTTTCATATTAGACAGGCGCTCGGCAGTCTGGAATGTGCCCATACACATTTTCCCAATGTCCTGAAGGCCCAACTTCAGTTCCGGATACATAGCTTGAAGGTCAACCCAGTTTCCTTTTTTGCCGATTTTCTGATCCGCCGTCAACTGTTTGATGACAGACCGGTTATTTCGTCGTTTCCGGTCGACTATCGTGATGATAGTCTAACCATTTGAATCTTGAGAGCAAAATTTTTTGATCCACCGGGCGCTCCCGGTCACCCAGGTGGCCATCCGGGCCTTCATCGGTGCCTTGATGAGGTCAGCGATCCATGTTTTTAACGTTGGCCACTTATGGTATGCACGCTCACGGGCTGTGCTGGTGCGCATGAACACTGAGCTTATGCCCAGTTCATCCCTGATACGTTCCATGGCGGCTGATTTTCCGACATTGGCAACCATTCGGATTGCCTTATCGATTTCTGACTGTATGGGTTTGCATCTGGCTTCACTCATGCCAAATGTCTCCCCACCGTAACATCCAATCGGCATCAGTACCGAATTGATGAACTTGATTTTTAGTGCTGTGAGCACATCAGACCGTCTCAGGAAGCTGTAAGCAGTGTATACAGCCTCCCTGACCTTACTCTTGTTGTTTTTGATCGTCCCAGATACATCCCGCTTGCTATTCATAATATAGCTCAAGTAGGTGTACTGGTCGGTGGAGTCGACTTTTTGGCCCTGCAGGGTCATATCAGTAGTCATCTCCCCGCTTATCGTCATTATCCCGCACTTGGAGGCATTCACAGCCATTTCCCAAGTGTCCGACCATTCGGTTATGGTGTTCAGTGCATCTTGTAGCTCCGCTGATGATTCGGCCAATAGCACGGCATCGTCGGCAAACAGTAGTCCAGGTATGCGTGAGGTGAGCCCAGGCACCTGCACACCTCGTACGCCCTTAAATATACCATTGATATAAAAATCGAAGAGTATCGGCGAGGCTGGGCACCCTTGTCGCACTCCACAGAGGTATTCAGTGGGTTTGGAAACTTCATTTCCAACTCTAACTGCGATTTTCGGGGCATCATACATGCCCTTGATAATATTGAGGAGTTTGCCCCCAATGCCCACTGATTTCAGTTTATGCAGTACGGCCATGTGGGGGGGGGTGTCCATATTATAGTTTATTTTTTCGATTTGGATAATTAAAACCGTGCACCAAGCTTGGGCATTTTTAATCTAATTCAATAGTTAAACTTTGTCTACAGAGACCAAACTTGTACCAAAATGTAGCTATTGAAAAGATCAAATTAGCTGAATTAATAAACTAAAGTCGATAGACTAGACGTTTAAAGGTTATAGTCAATTTTATTTGGTAACGGCATAAAACAAGTGAATAGTAGATACGAAATAAAAAATTTATCTATTCTCTAATCCTATTGGCTCGCCCAAGAAAAACTTTTCTAAGAGAGAGAGAGAGGTGTCATATCAGTGGTCAACTCCCCACTTATTGACATTATCCCGCACTTAGAAATGGAGCTGGCGAATCAGTTAAACTTTCGGTATAAGTGTTCTGGGCACTCATATAGAACATGCCCGTGCGTATTTTTCCAATTTCCTGAAGGATCAGCTACACGTCTGGATACATTACTTTGAGGTCAACCCAGTTGCCTTTATTTCTGATTTTCCGCTCTACCATCTACCGGTGGATGGCAGACCGGTTATTTCTTCGTTTCCGGTTGACTATCGTGATTATAATTTGACCGTTTTTATATTGAGTGCGGAATTTTATTATCCGCTGGGCGCTTTTTATATTTACATGAATTAATATTAATTAATTATTATTTAGATCTTATAGAATATAAAAATAATTTTTCTCGCCAAAAACCAATCCTCTATACAATATTAGCCATTTTTATGCTATGAAAAATAGACTCGCAACGCAGTTAATATATTCAAGTATAAATTTGAAATCCAATAATTTACACGAATGAAATATTCTTTAAAGCACCGTTTGTCTTATAATCAAATTTTTTATCCGCTTTATTAATAATAATTCTACAAGAAAAAAAATCAAAGTTTTTACTAAGTAAAAAATGTTTGTTGAAAAGCTATATTATTCCCATCAAAATTAACAATTTTCTATTATTTCTGATGTAGCTTGATTTCGTATTTTAAAATAGATTTGATCAATTTTTGGGAATGATATTGGTATTTGTGTTACCCATAGTTGTAGCTTTAGTGCTAGTAATGGTTTTAGTTTTGATACTGAGTCCGGTACTTTTTTGGCTAATGGTATTAGTTGTGGTACTGGTTATAGTACTGGCTTGATTTTTGGTTTCAGTTATGGTATTTGTACCACCTTTAGGTTCATTTTTAAGTGGGTTAGGATTGATTTGATATGTATTTTTAAGGTTTTTTTTATTTTCAGAGTAGTATACAAGGTCACTTCTAGGTATGCCAGAAGTAATTGATATCCAGTCTAGGTGGTAGAAAGTATTAGCAAAATAGTTAATTGTTTCCTTGTCCTCACATTTAGTTTTTCCAAAATCTGGACCATTAATTCTTAATGAGACACCAACAACTGCTTTTTTAGCTTTTTTTGAATCCGGCTTTTCTTCATTATATAATAGAGGCCCTCCGGAGTCACCGTTACAAATACCTTTATTATCAGTATTAATTGCGCATATACTATTTTTATTATTATCTTCATGAAAATCATTAAAATAAATACAAAGATTATGTTGAGAAGTTACAATGTCTGTGACAATCAGTTTATCAGAAACTTTTCCACCACCAAATCGACTTCCCCATCCTATAGCTAAAGTTTTCATATTTTTTATAACTGGATGATTGAAAATCTTTGCATACTCAATCCCAAGCTTTTTTTCCTGCTTTGAAGTGATACCTTTTTCTAGAAAAATAATTCCGATATCGTAAAGAGTTTTATTTGTGTCGTAATCTTTGTGAGTGTGGATTGACTTTATCTTCATTTTATTTTTATTTTTATTCGTCGAATAAATGCCTCCAAATCTAACAAAAAGTTTTTTTACATTTCTTTTAACGAATTTATCACCACTAGGCTCCTCCAAACAATGAGCAGCTGTTAGAACTACGTTATTTGATAAAAGAGTTACCTCCACATTGGTGACCATTTTTATCAAATATAGATACAGCGAACGGGAATTCTTTAAAATTTGCCTCAGTCCCGCCAGCAATTCTTTTTCTGAGTTCCGTTGTGTTACTTGATTGAACTTTGATTTCACCTCCAGTTCCTGTGTAAAAAGACATTGCGAACTCTGCACAAAGAATGCTCACTGAAATAAATCTTGAAAAAATCATTTTTATCAAGTTTTAACTTTTAGAATTTACTGATTATTACTGTCGAATTGATATTGTTAGGGATATTTAGCTTTTGATACTCCTAATTTGATTTTTAAAATAAAAAACACTGATTTCTCTCTCTTTTTATATTAGTTTTGTTATATATATATAATTCATTATTTTAATTTTGGAATTAGATTTTAATAATTTTGAACAACTTCATTAATTTTTTGAGCAAGTAAATAGGTACATAGGATTCATATAAAAATGTCAATGCATGTTGTAATTCTAACGTTTTACCATCTAAATTAAATTCATAAATAATTAATAGTATTGAATAAAAATTTAACCTAAATTCAAAAATTTAAATTAAATTTTCATTTTTTTTGCAAAAATTTATTTCCTTTTAATACATTAACACTAGTAGATGTCAAGCTATGATATGTAAGTATTTCCGGGTTTAGAAGATTAAATTGAAATTTCTCGATTTGTTTAAGATTTTTGATAAATATCATTTTTGGATTTCTAAATGAAACTCTGATGCTTTTAGAAGCATAACTAATTTAATCTCGATATCAATTACCAAAATTATATAGTTTTATTATGATTCTATGATTTTACTATTGAGAATTTTAAATGATTTTTATGGAATTTTTACTTTTTTCATGTGGTTTTAACTTGTTTCTGTGGATTTTTTATTTGTCAAATCTGTGATTTGATTTTCTCGAAATAAATAAGATTTAGGTTTTATTAAAGCGTTTTATGTGATTTAGGTTTTATTGATACGCTTTATTCTGGTGATACGATTACTGAATAAACATGAAATTTAGTCGTGAATTGCGAGATGAAATAGGAATTTTTTTCGTATTTTTTTTTATACCTGAGATGTTATGGATAATTTTTCACTGAATTGAGCTTTTTTGAGCTTTGTTGAGTATTTTTGAGCTTTTCAATGTGATTGTGATGTAGCCATATTGGATACAAGATGGTTTAATTTGGTAAAATTTAATACTATATACATTATGCATGGGATTATAATGATTATCATCGGATTTCTATGGATATTAGATATTATAAAACATATTTTTATATTCGTATTTAAAATTTGATATAGATGGTAGTTATCTTCAAACTAATAATATTCTGGATCAAGATAATAACGGTCTAGAAAGATTGATACAAGGAGGTTTATTCATCTAATATCTGAATATTTTGGTTTAATGTTAGAATTAATCGAGCCCTTTAGGGCGACGATTAATTCATATTATACGAAAATAGGAGACATATTAAGTGTTACCATCTTATTGGGTAAAACTAAACCGAAAATCTAAACCAATAAAATAAAGTGAAATATTGAACTAAAAAAATTTTATGTTAAAGACTGTGCAGTACAGTTTAGAGATATCCTTATCATCTTTCAGCAAAGGTAAATGGGACGGTGGGTGGAACTTAATATGTCTCCTATTTTCGTATAATATGAATTAATCGTCGCCCTAAAGGGCTCGATTAATTCTAACATTATACATCAAATAGGAGACATATTAAGTTACTTCAAATTATAAAATCGACTCAGTCAAGTTATTAGAAGAATTCCTTGTGAGTCGATAATACGTATCAAAGATCGAGTAGTTTGACCAAAAGGCATGGGCAACTATCTCATCTGATGATACACCTGAATTAGCGGTTAAAGTGGCTCCGATCGCTCTACCCTTTGGTATGGGTGCATCCGGGCCATGGCCTATAAGAGTGGAAATTTT
>LSSN01001072.1:0-21457 GCA_001970855.1 Smittium culicis | reverse complement strand
CAGTTCTCGGAGCCTTAACAGTGTTGCAGCTGTTCGTATCCTTAGGTATCGTACTCTGCTGATGCCTGCGAAAATGCTGGATTTGTTGTCGTATCGCGGGAGTCTTCTTTGCAATTAGGGCGTCAAACAACTCTTGATCCATCAGCGGTTTGAGATGAAATTCGACGAGCTGAGTCGGTTTCCCAGGTAGGTCCTATCCTTTGTAAAGGTTGTCTAACCTCGCTTAAGTTACTATGGCGGCAATTTCAGACAAGAGAGCTCTCATTGTGCTGGAGAAAAGAATTTCTGGACCTTCTTAGGTATCGTTACCCTTGTTTTCTTGGATTCGGCGGTGGAAGTAGTATTAAATCGGCCGAGTTGCTTGTGCAAGGGCTAACTGTATTCCATAGAAAGCGTAATCAGTTTTCTTCACTGTGCTCGACGCTGTATCGTTCAGTGGTGGAGGAGTATAATTCAATGAGCTAGTCTTGGCTGGAAGAGTGGATTGCAATCTTGCATTCTTCTTCAATAAACGGTGTTCAGAAGAAGTCTTCTCCAATCGATGGAAATGCTTCAGCGAGCTCCATGGTATACAGACAAGTCTGTAACTGGTATCATAGTTGAAACGTAAGGGTCTTCTGGTTCTTGGTTACTCTCCCTTTCACGTAGGAGTTGTTGTATCTGTTTCGTTAATACCTTGATTTGGTATTGGCTTGCGGGAGCTTGGGTTTCAATAACTTGTTCCATCTTTTAATATTTTTGGAGGAAATAAAAATTTATAAATATTCTTTAGTATAAAACTTTGAAGTTGAAAATCTTTATGCTAGTAGAGTTCCTTTGCGAAAACAAGATGGCAAGGGTAACATTAAAGTGCACTTTATATTATATACTATATACTATAAAAAATTATATTCATTTTAGTTACTTTATTTTTAATGGTTTGTATTTTTCGGGTTAGATTTATCCAATAATATGGAAACACTTAATATGAATCCTCTCTCAAGTATTATTATAATGGACAGGGGGAGCCGACAGTAAGTTTTTTTTTCTTGAACAAAAACCAAAGTCAAAACCAAAACAAAAGAAACTTTAACCCTTTCAAGTGCTGTCGCTTTTTTTAACCCTTTCCGGAGCAAGCACTGTTAAATTTTTTTTAAAATTTTTAATTGGATAAGCCATATTATATTTATTTGTTATTGGATATTTATAATTTATCAGCCAGTAATTTATAACTATCTTATATTTATTTATCATGCTGTCGTTTGGTTGGATAATTTTGGTAGTTCAAAAAAGGCCAACCGCCCCTGAAAGGGTTAAACAACAAAAATTATCCAACCAAATTAAAATTAGATAAGTTAATATAAAGGTATAATATTTTATTGGCTAATATCCACAGCACATCCAATAACAAAAAATTTTAATTTGGCTTCTCCAATTATGAATTTTAATTAATTTTAAGAGTGTTGGACGGGAAAGGGCTAGTTTCATTTATAACACCATAGTTCTCCTAAGAGTGAAATACCTTGCCGCGGTTTAGGGGCTTAAGTAGTGTACTTTTCTAAATGCACTATACTAAAATTTCACACAGCGTTGCACTATCCTTGGTCGGGGATAGTGAAGGCAACGCCCAGCGATTCGGAGGACAGCGATTCCAGAGGAGGACCATCTAGAAACAGGAGGAACTGATTCGTTTAGCACAGTCTGAGACATTATCTGTGCACAAGTCCAGTGTTCGACAGCATTACGGAACTCAGCAGTTTAGCAGCTTATTGTAGGAGAGCCAGGCCGATCATTCCCACGTTTGGATAGGAGCCTATTTTTTATTAATCCTGTTAGATGTAGGCTCTGACTAGGAGCTCAATGATCTCAACGAATTCAATTTTGTTGGAACAAGCTTAATTCAATGACTGCTTGTAACTTCAGTCATCCAGCCTACTTGAAGCAATACCTGGGTGGATCTTTCGGATGGTAGATTGATTCCATTTCCCTTTAGGTACGCAGCCGGTAGACCGGCAGAGGAATTTATTAGTATTGGAATATTAGTTTTTGTATGCCTTGCACCGAATTTCTATTTTTTTAGTTTATTTACCGCGTATTTTCTATTATTGTTATCGTACCAATAAAATTCCGTGAATAAAAAAAATAAAATAAAATAACGCCATAGTTCCAACTTTATTAGGATATTCGATTTTACGAATAGCCAAGGGTTCAAAGTAACTAAAAATAGCTGCAGAAATTTTGGTGTGGAGTTGCGGAATTTTGGGCCAATAAGAGTGAGTGGTTGCAATCGCTGATTTGGGTGTTTTCGAATCTAGCCAAGAATTTCTGTTTTAGGCAAGATTAGATAGGTTTTGACGCTGTTGTTGGATTTTTGTGATGTAGTTTGACACACAGAAGGTTATGGCATGCTGGGCTGAGCCAATAATATGCCTTACAAGTATAGTGAACGATAAATAATTAAATAAATAATTAAATAAAACCTAATCGTTATGGCAGTCTTTAAAAGGCACGTTTATAGCGGATTTGCGAAGTGTGGCAATCAACTGACGCAATTTTTTCACTAGTAAAATCAACTGACTTTTAAGCAGTCTATGAATTGTAAGAAAATAATTATCTCTTTCTTTCACACTTCTTAGCCACTACTACAAATTACGCTCCTACTTCACTTTATTTTTCTAATCTGTTCACATACTTTCCCACATAAATTATATCTGCTGTTGTATCCGAAAAGCTAAGGTATTTCTCATCACTTCCTCATACTCTATTCAAAATGCAACCTTCATTTATAAAGATACTAAATTCACACACTTTCCTCTCATAAATTAGTACTTATTTTTATCGTTTAATTTTCAAAGTAACTATTCCACAACTTTTTATTCACTTTTAAAGAGTCTACCTTATTTCATTCGTTTTTATCAATAATTTAATACTCTCACTAATTTTTTTTTTTTCAAAATTCGGTTCAATTTTTGCTTCCCTTGCCTGCCAGGTCGTGGCATGGATTTCCCAGTAATCAAGCATTATGGTCAAGACGATGGACAAGGTAGCGTCGTCCCTGGTACAGGATATGGTTCCATGGAAACCCCCGATGGATTATACGTATCAAACTCAACCAGCTTTAGTAATCCTTCCAATCTTCGTATTTACTATAAGCACTTCAACCAAAGAGGCGACCCCTTAATCCCCATACGTGAAGACGGGATCTTAGGCCCTGTTTTACAATTTGTCAACACTGATTTATCAACAGCTGAATGGGTTGGAAGCGTTCTATTGCTTGTCCCAAGATACTACCCAACTCCTACAGTTTCCTTTATAGATCCTCTATTCATTGACTGCCCCTTATATGGTCAGCCTACAGAAATTGGAGGCTTCAAAGAATCTGTGTTCATAAGGTATGACATCAGAATTCCTCTTCATTACGACCACGAAAAAACTATCATTTACTGTATCAACTCATCCCAAACTAAATACAATTTCAACATCCCGAGCCAAACTACTCAATGGCGCTGGAATTTTTGGTCTTGTAACGGATGGTCTTTAAATGTAACTGACAAAGCCAAATCCGAGCTTGGCGGAAACGACGTTGTCTGGGAAGATCTTCTCGAAAAGCACAAAAAAGTCCCTTTCCACGTTCAAATAGGCGGTGGTGACCAGCTTTATTGTGATTTATTATGGAAAGACCCTGTTTGGGACACCTTCTATAGTGCCAAAGAAAAAGCTGCAAAAAAAAGTTTCCCATTTTCTGATGACATGGCCGCCTTTGCAAACGAGTTTTTCTTCGTCCATTACGTCGTAAACTTTTTCTATACCTCAAAATTCACTCAAGCTATCGCTACTATTCCCGTCTCGTTTATCATCGACGATCACGATATTTTTGATGGATGGGGCTCTTACCCTGACTATTTACACAACTCTAACGTCTTCCAATGCCTTAAGACAATAGCTTTTAAGAATTTTTTACTATTCCAATTGCAAACTAACCACGAGCTTTCAAGAAATCATGGATACTTTGGACATGAAGGTTATTCTTGGCTAAAGTATTTTGGTCCTAAAATTTCAATTTTGGGCGCTGATACCCGTTTCGAAAGAAATTTAGAATATGTCATTTCTGAAAAAACATATGATGAAATATTTAATAGACTTCGTCAATTACCTGCGTCAGTTAAACATTTACACGTTATTACAGGCGTGCCAATAATATACCCTCGCTTAACAGTTGTTGAAAATACACTCTCTCTAATGTCTAAATATAGCGTCACTAAATTTAGCATTTTTCAAAAAGACGGGGCTTTAGCAACCATTTCTAACCAGTTTGGCGAGCCCGAATTACTTGACGATCTTAATGATCACTGGACTGCTGATATCCATAAAAAAGAAAGAGCAAATTTTGTTATCAGGCTACAGGAAGTCTCTAGAATTCAGCGTATTCGTGTTTCATTTGTTGCTGGCGATGTTCATTGTGCAGGAGCTGGAAGGTTTGCGACTGATGTTGGAAAAATGCTGCCTGAAAATGATTACCGTTTCATGCCACAAATTATTTCATCTGCAGTTATGAATGTCCCTCCGCCCAACGCTGTTATTCGAATGGCACACTACTCTGCAAAGAAATACATGCTAGACTCTTACACCAATGAAGAAATGTACACCATGTTCGAGAAAGACGTAAACGGGAAAAACCCGCCAAACAACAACAAAAAGCTGCTCGGAAGAAGGAACTTTAGTTCTTTTGTTGAAGACACTGTGTCTGGAAGTATTCTTGTGCATATCCATTGCCAAAACGAAGCCAATAAAGGTACTGTCGCTTACCCGCTTACTATAGTTCCGCTAAATATGCAGTCCAATTATATATAAAAACTATTCAATATTTATTTAAATTATATTCGACAGGTTTAGCTTTTTATTATAAAGCTTAACCGTATTTTATATTTTTAATTATCTTTTACGATTTATTAATTTGCTTATTTTTATAACCCTAAATAAAGCTATTTAATTTTTATTGAAAGCATTCATTAAATAAAACTTCGAGTTGACTTTTAAAACAAGCCATAAAAAAAAAAATTCTAAAATTACAAATTAAGCAAAAAGAATAATTTCAGTTCCGCTAGAATAATTACAAAAGCTTAACGGGATATATGCCTCTGACCGAATTAAAGCAGTACAGTTTTAGATCACCTGAAGTAGATCTCATTAACAGATCGTCAACGTAAATTTTATCAATATTGTCGAGTTTGCCGCTACTAAGGAGGAAGGCACGCATAGTTCCGCCCAGTAACCCGCATTCCAAACTAGGAGTCACGCCAAATTCTGCGTTATTTCGAGGATTTGACAGTAGGGTGGGTGTATGATGGCCATGGGGATGCGCGAGTTGCAGCGAGGATGAAAAAATAGCAGAAATATTGGCTATACACGTTTCAGTAATTTCCATTAAAGGGTTGTACATTAGCACATCAAATATTTCGCAGCTGGGGGTGGCGCCAGTTTGTGAAGGGTTTTGTTTGCTGAGGAGCGATATTTTTTTCTCGTAATCAGATACAGAAACAGCTTTTGCGTGGTTGTAGATGTCGCGATGCGTTGTTTTATATTTGACAAATGGGCTGGATGTATCAATCGGAAACGACGATAAAATAATATTTTTATCAATAGCAGCTATTTTTTTTTATAATACAAGAAATTTTAAATTGAAACTAAAAATACTTTTCTATAAACGCTTGATTTTATACACGCTTAAAACGATGAATAAAAAGAAATTATAGAGACTGGTACTAATCGAAAGATAAAAGGAAAGAAAAGAATTAGAGGTAAATGAAAAGGAGTACTTGTTTGATCTGGTTCGACAGTTGCAGTTACAGAAACAGCCGATCGCGTGTCCATAAGAAAACGAACGCGCAGCTGCGTGTCAGCACCAACACTGCTCATAACGGATTCAACGTGGCTTTGAACTTTTTGCATCAAACTAGCCTTGCTTGGTATACTCGCGAATGGCGTATCAGCAGCTTGCTTGGGCTGTGACCAGTAGTTGCGGAAAAATGCGGCAGCGTCCAGCATCCGATCAGCGTGCTCATCGAGCAAAAAAATCTGCGTCGAGTTTTTCGGCTTGATCGTGGTTTCGAGCAGGCAGAAATCTTGCGGGATCGAGTGCGGATTTGAATTTTTGCAGTCCAATTTGCCATTAAGAGACACGCATTCGCTGCAGTATTCGTTCATTTTCAGATATACTTATTAAATATATATGTATAGGCGTTTATATTTGTTTCAATTATAGCAATTGATCAGATATTAAAAAAATTCATAAAACCATAAAATTTAAAAGCAAAGAAAAAAAATGATGTGCTAAAATTACATAATCCGCATCAAAAAAATAAAAAAAGTTTTCTTGCTTATTTTTTTTTGATTTATTTTTGATTAGATATTTCAGTGCAGTAAGATTAAAATTCAAGCCTTTGATAAATCTCTAATTCTACATAAAACGATCCAAATATAAAAATATATCTTCAACATCTAATCGTATTCTAGATTTTATTTATAATAAAATACTATAAAATATAAAGCGATCAATATGGTCAAGAAAGTAGATTTTGATATTGATGAGATTTTTTCAATGAAAAAACTATCAAATCAAAAGTCAGAAAATCAAACCAAAGACAGTTCAAAAAAAACATTAGACTCATCCCTAGCAAAAGTCAGCTCTTCGAATGGAATATCCTCACTTGTACAAAAGCCCTCTAAAAGTAAAAAAAAGAATAAAAAGAACTCAACTTCTCTAGTCAACAAAATCGCGAATTCATCAAACTTGCCGGAACACATCGCAAAAACCAAGATTAAATCTCAACCACAATCCCAAACTACTTCATCTTCAACATCAAACGATTCGAAAATTCAAAAATCCAAAGTCCAAGTTATTGATGCTACTGGTAAAGGAAGTAATCCGTTAAATCAACACATGGACTCTCAGCTCAAAGTCAAAAATCCCGACTTAAAAAACCTTAAAGACGATCCATTTTCTGATATTCGCGGCTCAAAACCTCGTCTCACTGACGACAATATGCGCATTTTTTATTATGACGATTTAAAGATCGGTGAAGGCGATGGAGGTACAATCTTTTTTTTTACTTTAAATAATTTCACATGTGTAATATTTCTTCTAAATTGATTTACCACATTTCTTCAATATATTTAACTTTGAATCTTTTTTCAACTATTTTTATCATCAATTTATCAACATTAGTTTACATAACTTGCCCAAGCTTAAGTCTTATTATCCCTCTCCCCTATTAGATACACCACTTTGTCCGTTCGATTGCGATTGCTGCTTCTAGCTTATTTTCGAATTAATTTTACATTTTTCATTTAGACTTATACTAAACTATTAATTAACACACTTTATACATAAAATGACTTTAGAAGTTCTTGTTTTATCATTGTGAAAATTATTAAATACTGAATTAAATCGATCATGTTTTATTCTCTTAATACGGTTCCTAGCACCAATATAAAGGTAAAATAAAGAAGATAAATTAACAAAAATTAGGCATATCAGTTAAAAAAAATAACAAAACTAGGTTATTCATAAGATGGTGCAAGCATGTTAACATGTGATCTTTTTTGAATCATGTAATCTTTATACGAGTGCCTATATAGCGGCAAATCATCGCTTTTCCCAATTAATTGGTCATTTCTATTCGGTACAATGTATACCGGCGAGCTAATCCAGATGTAATTGTGATGACCCATACCGTCAGTTAATGATACTGAGTAGCGTAATCGGTGCGAGATTTTCACCACTTCTGAAGTAGCGTCACAGTTTATCTCGCTATGCTCCAACCCCGACTTACCCATATAAAAATCTGGTCCCATATCATTAATCAGTGTGCTTTGTCTGTTCGAAAAAATATGCTCTGCACCTGGTGCAAACCGATTTGTATACAAGCTGGCATTTGTGCTAGTGCCTCCACTGAAATTTTCGCAATTATTTCTACTGTAGCTGCTGCTACTTTCAGAAACACTGTTTGGTGAATTCTCATTCGAATTTTGGTAGTTATCCAAACTACCGGGAAGTTTTAGAGTTACTATATCTGACGTTTGTTGGTATGGAAGTAGGTATACAACCGCTGGCCTATTTTGGCGCGAAACTTCAAGAGCAATCTTTTTATCAACCTGCAGGGCTAACTCTTCCAGCCGCCTATGCCTGTCCAAACTATGATTCTTCTTCGCTCCTCCCTTCTTTCTTTTTTCCTTTTCCTCAGCACTCATGTTTAATGACGATAAAAAGGTTAGAAACCCATACTTCATATGGCTAGTTAAACTGTACACTATTGATGATGGTGCAAATAGGCTATTTCTCTTCTCCCTTCTTCTAGCATTAATATTACCTCCCTCTTCGCTTTGGTTATACATCATGCCTGGACTAATGTTGGCATAATCACCTGAGTTTAAAAATATCGGTGGTTTATCATGCTGATTGTATTTTGGTATTGGAGTGAACGGTTTTGTTATCGTTTTAGCTATTTTGTTGTACTGCCTTGATTCAATCATTTTCCCCTTACTGCTTGATACATTTTCGCTGGCTACTATAGATGAATTAGGCTGATAAAATTTAGCCGACTCCCAAAGCGAAACTCCCACTGAATATATTGCAATACCAGGTATTTTTGACTTAAATTGAACTATAGACTCTATTTCACTTCCACTGTGGTATACATTGCTTGGCGAAGTTATTTTTATATCTAGGATATCGATCCATGTTTTTGATATCTCAATACCACCAGATGATACTAAGTGCCCATCAACCAAAATATCACGCATTATTGTGATTTTTTTCTTAATAGATGAAAACTGTTTTCTCATTAGAAGTCTCGACATCCGCGCTTTTCCAGATTCAATGGAAACATCTTGTTTTCTGCATTCGCCATTGTCTTCACACATCCCACTTTCTATGAAACTGCAAGCATTTTTTACATTATTATTACTTTCACGAGATACTGGCGTATCCATTTTATGTTCGCCTTTATCTCGACAATAAGGGTTTTTATGCTCTTGAGAAATTTGATAGTCTGTAGGAACTTTTGTGAAAGCTCCTCTAGTTTTCCGATTAATATTTTCAACATTTTCAGTAAACACCGTTGCTTTGAGATAGTAACCATTTTGAAAATTCGAATGTGAAATCGTTTCTGTAATATTTCCTTCCACTGGTATTGAGAAAGGGTATTTAGTAAAACTAGAAGTTCCATTAGTATCGCTAATTCCTAAAACCGAGTCAATCAAACTATTTGTTAATTGCTCACTATTTAAATTATCCAAAACTATTCTCTTGACCACATGCTTTTTTATTTTCTTGTACTGCTTATTGCCAGTAGTATCTCCATTCATTTCCCATATGTGGACCTGCTTATTAGTTAGCTCGACATGTATGCTTTTTGGAATACATATTTTTGCTCTTTCGCCAAAAAGCTTTTGAACTTTGTGTTTGTTAATGCTAGATATCACAACGAAACCGCCAAGAACAACTCCACTGGCTTCGTCACAAGTCCCACGCAGCAGAACTTTTGGCTCGTCGATTATTAATCCAACTTTTATATCATTTGCAGCTATGTTCATCATTACGTTTATTAAGGGGTTTATATCAGCTTAATTGTATCAGAATTATCGTTATTACTACTGAATTCGCTCAGTATAAATCACAAGATATCAGAGTAATAAACAGTTAAACTCGATATATCTTTTATCAATCTTTTCTTTTCTTTTTTTAAAAATTATCCCTGCTAGGTATAAATAAAAAATTTCTTTTCTTGTCTTCCTCACCAGTGAGAATAACTTGTAAATTTTTTTGAATTTGAATATTTTAATATGCCAGTATTTATGAAAGATCTCTGTTTGAAAATCTAAAATATGGGTTTGATTTTATTACAGTTATTATTACTGACACTGTTGTTTTAAATGACCTTTGATTTTTGATCTTTAGTTTCAGTTCAATTATTTATTATGACACTAGCCTTACAATTCCATTTGCTTCAGACTTAGCGATTTCTTTTCTTTGATGAGCTTATTTCGAAATAAAGCAGTATTGTTTGAGTTACAATTCTAGTAAAAATTATTATAAAATCGATCTTGACAGTAAAAAGCAATTATATACTCTCAGTTCAGAATGTTCGCTTATATTTATACCGCAACTAGTTTAGCTGTGTTTTATTTAGTTCATATATATATTTATACTATTATCTCAAACCTATTTTAATATGTGTTCAAGATTTTTCTTTCTTTATTCCATCTAGCTTTATAAATAATGTTTCTTATTTTCCTCTTTTTTTCTTTAAATAAGTGCAAGTAATTGAATTTTATGACGCTTCTTCAAATTTTTACAGTCTAAAATTCGGTATAATAATATAACAATATTTTTTAAAAAAAAAAGCGCTATTTCTTTGTATAAAGTTTAAGCTAAAAATAAAAAAATTATAATTATTATAGTAAAAAGTTGAAAGATTTAAATTTAAAACCAAAGGAAAAAGTTTTACCTTGAAATAGTAAGTTTAGAATAAATTTTAAGGCTCAAGAACAGATTATTTGTTCAGATAGGATAAAATTATAAAAAATAACTTTTTTTTGCATAAAAAACTTCAAAGCATTTAGAAAAGGAATTTTTTTTGCAGTAACAAGATAGATTAGATATAAATGTAAGATGATATATTTAATATTTATTATATGAAATCTAGATCGTCTATATCGCTCATTAACATATGAGGCTTTTTAAAAAAACTATTTGATACTTTTAGCATATAAATTTAAATTTAGAGCTTATATGCAAGGGATAAATAGTTTCAGCGTTTATTTATATTATCTTGTACCATCAAGCATACTTTGCGATTAGTGCATTAAAAAATATATTCAAAAATAGATAATCATAAAGATTTTAGTAAACAAATAAGCAGTTAATAATGCATGGCTTTAGGATCCTATATTTGCTACGTTTTACTTGTTTGGGCTATAAGCTTATAAAATAAAGAAAACTAGACAAATAAAGTTGGTACTAATTTTCAATTTATAAAAAATGCAGAGAAATAATGTTATATTTTGTTTTTAAATTTGATATCGTATAATATTGGGTTGGTAATATCGAAGATTCTTAACCTTTTGCTGTCCAACACTTTGAAAAGATGAAAATATTGATTCGTTTATGATTAAAAATTACATTAATTATTTGCTGTTATTTTACAGTAAACCAATAGCATTTATAATCTCGGAATTAAAGTATTAATAATGAGCACAGTTGGATATATTTTGTAGATCAAAAACAGTCTAACGCACGGGAAAAGGTTTAATGAAGTACTTTGCTGTATCTTTAATTTATTGGGCTTAATATCTACAAGTTAAAATTATTATTGGAAGAATTCAATATTAATTTCTATTCTTTTATTTGTTTATTTCAGCTATAAAATACTATTTGCTAAAAACATTACCAATTGTTATTATTTTATAATCATTAAATATTTAATATCATACACTATAACTCGTTATGCATAAAAGCGCTTTCTTGATAAAGAATACCCCATATATTTAAATGTAATGTTTAAAAAAAATTTACAACGTATTATCCCCATTTTGTCATGTGCTCCAAAAATACTCAACTATTAGCAACTCATATTCACGCTCTATTTACAACTTTTTTTGAGAAGAAATATTTAAGTATAATCCACTCTATAACTATTCACCTATATCTCAAAATTCTTTTTTGCTACAACGTAGATTCTGAGCCAAGAAAGAAATATGCTGGTGTATAATGTTATTTTACTAAATATACTAAATTTTCTAATATCATTGGCTAAGCAGTAAATAAACATTGAATTTCCTATCTATTCGTTTCGTTTTGAAAATTTTATTTACTATTAATTTTTTAATCTATAATATATCCTGAAAAACTTTAAAATACAGAATTCTTCTTTCATTCTGTGTCTCCGGAGTAGTAAATATAAAAGCATTTTTAATATAATAGATTTGTTAACAAGTTGTTTTTGAAATGTTATATACTATCTAAAACATATCATAAATTAAATACCATATAGGAATAAATAGTTTGTCAATGAACGCAACCTGTTCACAATTTCGTTGTTATTTTTTTTTTTCATTTTTTAGAAAGGCTAGAACAATGATGTGTAATAAGGATCTTTTTGAGATATGGATTTCATGTTCATTGAAAAATCCAAATTACATCATAGTTTTCCTACTTCTAGACTGTTATCTCCGCGTTTTCTTATAAGTTATGCTATGAATCGAATGAAAGCTAAGAATAACAAGATTTTCAGTATTTGAATTATTGGAATAATAAAAAGATTGAAAAAAAATAAAATTCAAATAATGGTTTTGCATTCTAGAAATCTAAAATATTGAGGAGATTTTGAATAAAGTGATATCTCTTTCTAGCACAGTTTATTTAATTCGATATTTTTAAAGATAAGACTTGAAAATTTTAAATCTGCCAAACTGAATAATAAATATAACGCATGCTGTTTTGGAAATTTTTCGGCGCAGAAAAATCAAAAAAAAAAAAAACTAAGGAAAAGTTCCATAATGTTGAAATTTAATTTTTTTTAATTCCATTATTCGCTATCAAGATACTCCTAATTTACGAAATTCTTATTTTTTATTTTACACAACAATTACCTGTTTAAAAGTTTGAAAATATTAACTATTAAAACTAAAGCTGAATTTTAGTCTCCTATTTAAAAAAAAGATTAATTTATATAATTACAAAGCCATTAAAATAATAAAAGTATAGCTGACCTTTCCAATTAAAGCGAAAATATATAAAAATCACTAAAATATATATTCTTTCAAAAATAGTAAACATTTTAATTTTTTCACTATATTTATTAGATAATATATTATAGTAGAAATATATAATACTATTTAATATGGCCTTTGTAGGAAATTTTTGATAACACGATTTATTTATGCTTCTATTTATTAATAATGTTATTACCAATAATTGGAGTGAAAGTGTACAATTTTCACATTTGAAGATGTATAGTCTTAGTCAAATTTTAATGCTTGATACACTATTCTTTTTAAAATAAGTTTCTGTATCTGCAATTTATTCTACTAAGAAAGATCAAGATACATCATAACAGGATTAATTTTTAACATAAAGAAGAATTTCTTTTATAATGTTGGGAATATTGAAGCAATGTTATATGCAATTTATTAAAACGCTATCAATGAATATTTTTGACATTTGTTATACCTAATTTTACAACTTTTAATCAACAACATTTTTTGTAAAATAGATTGAAAGTTTTTTTCCGGCTAGTATTAATTTTACTATTTAAAAAATAAAATTGCATGTTTAAAATAAAAATTTTTTTATATTTTATTTTTTATTAGGAAATTTTCTTTTTCTATTATTTATGTTATGGAATTTCTATTCATTTTTTTTAAACTAAAAAGATTTTTTATCCAGTAAAATATTTACAATGTTCTGATTGATTCTCCTTGAATCAGATTATATATGTCCTTTATATCATAAATCTAACAAAAAAGAAAGCTTGTAGGTTCGCCTCGAAGTACAATTTTCACACCAATTAATACACGTTATACCATATTTTTTTTAATATCTTTATGCAAGAAAAAAGCAATATTAGCTTTCAAATTAAAAAAAGTTTTAAAATACAGTAAAATTACACTAACCAGAAATTAAAATAATAAATTTAGCTTTGTAATAATAATTTTTAAATGAATTAAAAAGTGAAATATTTAATTTGTTTCTGTAATGTCCTTACAAGATTAAAATTTTAATTTTGCGAAACAATACCTTTAAAATAGCGAAAAAATTATCTTTACAAAAGTCGCCAAAGATAATATTTATTCTAGCGATTTTGCGAAACTATTAGTATACATAATAATGTAAATTAAAGAGTTTTAAGATTAAAGAGTTTTTTTTAAAAATTATTCATTATTGTTAGACTACTTTACGAAATCAATTTCTGTATAATTGTATAATTCAAACATCTTTCGTCTAATATATGAGCAATTATTTTGAGGAACGGAATATTTTCTATTAAATTTTTCCTTCGCTTTATTCTGTTTTTGATATATTTAAGATTTTAAAAAAAAAATTCAACAGACCTCCTGAACATGATCTAGCAGCTCTCATATTCACTATAATTGGGTCAAATTTACTAGTGAAACACTTAATCTTTGTAGTATAAGCTTTTTGAGAACATAGTTGTCATAAATTTTTTTGAATATCCAGATCAAAAATTTATTCAATATTACCAGCTGTAAGCTTGATTAAAGTATATCTGGGAGGTCTGAGCGAAGAGAGCACTTTTCTGCAGTTTATTTTAGTTAACTAGAATATTCATTAAATATAAACGTTATTGGTTGAATTGAAAAGGTATTTTAATATATTTATTTATTCATTTAATTATGAAATTTTCATTTGCTAAATAAAATTCATGATTTTACTTGCTGGCTATTATTTATTTATTCAAATTTACACACTATATGACATTACACTATAAAACGATTCCTTCATAAAGAATCTGCAATTTAGAATCTCTAACCTCACTAGAAATTCAAATAAATTAATTTGGCGAATGTAAAATTCTACCTTGAACGATAACTTGGTGCAGAGTATTGATATCGGAAACTTTTTATACATAGAAAAATTATGGAAGCATAGGTATTAGAGCGATAGTAGATTTCTGCTGAATCGAGTTGTAGCTTCTCTGCTAGGCTCTTACATACTAAAATATTGCTTCTAATTGTCAAAGTTACCAAAAAATCATAAAATCTCTAAGGTATAAGATACCCAGTAGAGGTTAATTGATAATTTCGGTAAAAAATTATGCACCTTATCAAAATTATACCGATCAAAAAATAAAGATAATTCAATTTTTTAGCATTTAATGATATTTCAAACAGAAAAGTATAGAATTTTTTTTGTTCAACTGTAAAAAAACATCTTGCTAAATTTTCAATGCAGCTTCTATAAATGGTACCATAATCTAACATACTCAAAATCTTTTCCTTTTTGAAAATATTTTACCTTTTTAGTAGCCACAAAAAGGCTTTTCTAAATGCTATTAGTATAATTAATTAATTAAAAAGGTTTAGATATATTTTTAAATCTAAATATTTTTATAACATAAACTTATATCTAAAGATATTTAAATGGCTAAATAAAAAAAATATTAAACAATATTTTTAATTTGAAAGAAATATACAGGTAATTTATTATGTAAAATGCTATAGAACTCAA
This sequence comes from Smittium culicis, assembly GCA_001970855.1. Taxonomy (NCBI): domain Eukaryota; kingdom Fungi; phylum Kickxellomycota; class Harpellomycetes; order Harpellales; family Legeriomycetaceae; genus Smittium; species Smittium culicis. The sequence continues at coordinate 6,228 of LSSN01001072.1, read as the reverse complement.
AAGCCCTTTAATTAAGGAAATGACCTAAAGAGAATATTTAGAGAAGGGAAATTTCAATAAAGCTCTTAACGACCCAAAACAACCCTTTGGCTTTATATTGCTATTTATACTGGTCCTTAGCGAATTTCTATTATTAAATGCTGCCTCTGCTTTAGAGATTCTCGGAGAAGGTTCGATATTATACTTGTTTTCTTGAATATGGGTTTTATTGGTGTCCTTATTTCTAAAAATAATCTTTTGTGGTTTATTTTTTGATTTTCGAACTAGTTTGGACCGTTTTACGCATTTATTCGAAAAATTGATGGTGTTTTTTTTGCTGACAGTTCCTGTGTTTTGATTATCTGGTAAGTCAGAATTTATTGTCCCTAATACATCATTTTCTAACAAAGCTAAATCCTCTAATGTTCTAAAAACACCCGTCAGAGTATTTGTCTGCTTTGGTGAAAAATTCACATCTTTATTTATCAACACTGAACAACGAATATCGCAAGGAGAAATTAATTGAGGAGAATATAAATTTTTGGGATAGGTATCTTCTGCACTACCAAAATTAGCCAGATCATTTATTTCAGATTTTTCGATCAAATTTACAATATTTTTTACGTTTGGGTTGATTTCAGATTTGAATTTATTATATAAAGCTAGTTCCGAATCATGTTTTTCGTCCACTTCTTCGCTGACATCGGTACTTTCGTGATTTGAGTTTTTACTAAAAAGCAATAGCTTGGTCTTGGGTCCATGCAATTTCTTATCATGAGACGAAGTTTGGCTAGATATATAACAGTATCCTGCGCGTGTATCACTTGTAGTCGAGTTATTTTCGAAAATAATTAATGACTTATTTAGTTTGGCCATATATATCGAGTCGTTTAAATTCGATTTTGAATTATTTTTATGAATTGGCGCTATTAAGCGTGGGTTTTTAAACTGGTCAAATTTATCTAGCTTTGATTTTTCGTACTCTGAGTTTTTTTCTCTAATTGGATTGTAGGGGTCTAGATCCAAGCCCATTTCTTCACATAGGGATACCCCTTCTGTTCCTTCTAAAGACAATGCAGAATTGATTATAGAATCTGATAATCTATATACATTCTTTGGACTCAAAGAGCTTAATCCTGTTTCAGAATAATGACCCTGCACGTTTTCATTATCTAATTTATGGGTATCATCTTGTGCAAGCAACTGGTTTGAGTAATGTAAATTTTTTATAAAGCTTGAAGATCTAGGACCTGAATCTTTTTTAGATTTTAAGACTTCATCTTTTGTATCGATAATTTGTGAATGAGCAGCACTAGGTTTTCCAGAATTTTCTCTGTCGTTATATATTTTTGGAAATGTGACAATGCTATGTTGATTATGATATTTTTTTTTAATAGATGGAGATATTTTTATTTTTTTTATATCTAGTTTAGATTTCCCTACTAAATATGATTTTTTTTGGTAATACGGCATCTTTCCATTGTTGAATGAAGCCTTACTAAACTTCGACTTAGATAAGCTCTGTAAGTTTAATTTCTCTACATTTGTGGTATTAGTTGTGTGATAACTAGCCTGATGTACACCAGGTAAAGATAAGAATGGCTGTCCCGGTTCTTTGCTAGTCTTAGTTAAAGTATTATATTTTACATTTTGATTGATTAAATTCAAATCAGGGGTTATATTTAAAAAGTGTTGTGAATTGGTTGAAGCTTCGCTTAATACAGGAGATAAAATTATTTGTTTTGGTGATTGTTTCATAACTTTTGAGACTTTGAAGTCTGCGACTATAGTCGAGCTTGATACATTAATACTAAGGTCATTTTCACTGATATCTGAATCTAGGAATTCGTTTTCTAATATTTCATCCCATTCTTTTTTACTTTTATTGCTACTGAAATTTCCATAGCTTGCTCTTTGAATAACTGAAATCGGCCTCAAAACGATGTCATTATCGCTGGGGATATTCAATGAATTGATAAGTAGCTGATTTTTCGGAATAGCCGAAGATCCTGGGCCTTGGTTTTCGCAATCGGATATTTCCGTAGTATCGATTATTGAGGGTATAACTCCCGAATTGAAGTGAGAACTATAGATCAAATCAAATCCGAAGCTAGTTTTTGATAGTCTTATACTTGATATGGGACTAAAGCTAGGGATATTTGAAATTAAACCTGAATCGTTTATAGAAAACTGGTCTGTTTTTGTGCTATTTGTAACCAAACTGTAATTTTTTGATGCTCCGTTTTCTTTTAGACTAACTCCCGTGAAATTAAGCTCTGGGTGATTATTTGGTTTGATTTCAGGTATTCTATGAATAAATAATTTACCACTTTTACGATTAACCTGCTTCCTTGTATGAGTAATTGGAACAGTAATAGGACTACTTTTATCTTGAAAGATATTTCTGGGATATGATTCATCCGAAGCGTAGCTATTGAATCTGTCCATTGATTTAGCTAAAATTTTCAATGATATCAAAGCTTTGATATATTTTTTATACTAATTGAAATGATATTTTGTTCAAATAAGGTTTGAAAATACTACTTCTTCAATACGAAAGCCGAATGTACAGAAAAATCTCTTTGAGTTTGCTATTCTTATGTGGTTGGAAACTATTCAAGGGTTTCTTATGTGTATCCTAGTCGATATTTTTAAGGTGCTTTTATAAATATAATTTTTCTTAATACTGGGGTATTTATCTGCTATACCTATTATATTTATGCTAAAAAATGTCAGTCATATGCAGTTAGTTGATTTATATATTTTCTACTTCGCTTAAATATATAAAATTTTCGACTTAAAACTAAGAAATTTTCAAAAAAAAATAATAGCTGAGAGTAGCTCTTTGAAAGGAAAATATTTAAAATATGCTATGATATATTCTAGTATCAAAAGTGGAAAATAAATTAACGATTATAGGGACTGTTACTTTTAAATTCAATTTTAATATGTGAAATAGTAAAGTTATGTTTTTACAATTGCAAAATACGAGTATAAAGCGTTAAAAAAACAACACTTTATATAGTATCTAGAAATTTATCTCGGTGGATTATTTTTCTTTTTATTCATTGAATAGTTAAAATTTTTTTTTGGTTTATAAGATATTTGAATAACTATTAATAACTGCTTTAAATAATAAAGTTATCTTTTTAGTTGTAAAATATGCTTTTATTACTTACAAGCAGGGCGTAAAGTCGTTTGAATAAAAAAATGCGGGGTTGATGGTAAATTTCTGAATGAATTCGAATATTTGATACGATACTATTTCAATGGAACTTTTCATCGAGTCATGGCTATTTTAAGGAACTTAGATCGTTAAAAAAAAAATAGAAAATTTATCAAAAAAGAGGAAGCGAGCTAATCCAAAAACCTTTTTAATTGAGCTTATTGAATAAGTAGTTTTTTATTTTCATAACACTTATGGCAATGGCATTGCTACAAGGAATGTTTCAATTTTCTCCATTTTTTTTAACAATTTGAGCTACAGAAGAATTATAACAATTATAAAAAATAAAATCAACTTTTTAGTAATATAGTAATTTAGTGATGTAAATATATTTATTTATGATGCAAATCGCAAATGAATTTAATAATAAACATAATGACATTACATAATACTGGCATTTCATTTTTCAAGTGCTGGGGATTCTTTTTAAGCTCAATCTACTGTTAGTATTCTTTATTATTTAAATTTATAGCAGTAAAATTTATCGGTTTAGTAATAGAATCTGATTTTGTAAAATTATGACTAAAAAAATGATCGCCTAATAACCTTATGATAATAGCTCATAGAAGTTTTAGCCTATTGGAATTATTAAAATTGTAAATATTAGGGAACAATTTCAATAAAAAAATTACTAATTGCAACTAGAGTTTAGTTATCAGTTTCCAAAATAAAAGTTGTTAGTTTTTATACATTCTTCCTCTCTCTCTCTCTACATAACTAATAGGGCAGCTGATTAATCGCTTTATGATTTTTTACTTTTTTTTTCCGTTTCAAATATCGATTGCTTTGTTATCTTTTTTAAAATAAAACGCATCTATTTAGAATTTTAGGTGTAAGAATTTATATTGAGTATCCTAAAATATTGGCAGTTTCATAATTTCCAGATATTTTTACTTGAACTATAGAAAAGCTAGGTAAAAGCTATTTAGTATTTAGTATAAGTTTAAAATTTACACTGATAATTATATCAGATAATATAAACAGGTTTTTACATCCAATATTACAATTATGTCTACCTATTTTGAAATACACGTAAACGATTCTGTAAAAAAAATAATAATAACAAATGATATACTTACTATGCCAAAAGAATTTGAAAGTAATAATCTATTTCCACTAGAGACAAACGATTTTTCAATGCTTCAATCTTATTATGAAAAAATCCTACTTGTTTTAAAAAAGTCACTAAATAATAAATTCCTTAAAAAATATTATTTTCATTACAGTATATCGAATTAACTTGACTAGCTGTAAACTTAGTATAAAGTAGGAATTTTTTTAATACCAAACAAACATAAGATAAATTAAAAACGAATTAAATTTGATATTAATACTATATATTGCCACAAGTTAAAATAAAGTCAAGGCTTTCTCAAAAAACTAAAGGTAAAATCAAGAAATTTTACTTGATTAAATTAAAGAAAAACAAACCTAATGTAAAAGTCAAGAATTATTAATTATATAATTATTAAAATGATTTAGTTAAAGAGAGTGATAGCGATAATGCCAGGATATGTAACAGGAAAAGAAATTTTCACATAATGAGCTAATTATTGAAAGAAATACGAAATTCAAGTTTAGGATATAATATTTTATGTGCCGTTATTCTTTTATTCTTAATATACTAGTATAAACTGTATATATTTATTTCAGTCTAAACGCCATAGAATCCCTTAAAAAATTTTTGAAACTTTTTTTAATTCAAAATTACTCTACGAAAATTATATTTAAACATTACAGGGTGTAATAGGCTGCCCTTGATATACCAAATAAACCAAGTGCATTAAATAGTAGTAATAATATGATATTGGGAATCAATTAAACGCTGGTTTGTTGTAGAATGACAGATAATAATATAACTACCTAAAAATTAATAGCAAATCAATCATTGATCTTTTTGAAGGTTTTTTGGGGGGTAAAGGTTAAAATATAGCTGTGTAATTTATATATATATATGGGTGATATTATTAAGATTATGGGAACCTTCCACCTCTGTGACGTTATTTGAACTGGTAATTGGGCGAAAATATTTGATAATATACCTAATACATTTGATAACACTCTAATTGAATTTAAAGCCCAAATATAATTTGAAATAAAATAAAATGCTAGATGGTGGTTTCTAAACGAAGAAAGCACTTTGTTGCAGCTTTTAACCCCTTGCCACCCAACATTCTTAAGCTTTATTCGAGCGGTAGACTATTTTTGGACAACCAATTATAGCCAACCGCGTTCAATGAAAATCGATCAACTCCGAGGCCTTAAGAAATATTGGTATATTGCAAAATTCCAATAAATAACAAACTTTCTTATAACTCGTTAATAAATCATTAAATTCATTTTTTTAAAAGAGTTGGGCGGGAAAGGGTTAAGTTAATTTGATGATTCGCTCATGACTTAATTGCATGTGCCTCGGAATTATCTAGTTTTTATTAAATTTAATTTGCTAAATTTGGTACTCAAAAATAGTCTACTGCCCATGAAAGGGTTAAATATTGAACCGATTATTTTAAAGTTAAAATTATTGTTGACTGAGTTGGTAAAATATTTCTATTTACCATTTAACCTTTTCCCGTTCAACGCTTTTAAAAAAAATGAATTTCTATCGACTCGTTTATGGTTTATAAGTAAACTACTATTTGCTTCTATATTAAAATATTCCAATAATTCTCGAGGCCTCAGAAATAACGTATTAAAACGAATCTAATTTGTTAATTTTGGTATATTAATATTGGACTCTGCGTGTGAAAGGGACAAGTTAGTGGAAGACATAATGTCCTACACATTATCTTTATCCCTTTCACTCGGAATAGACTACTTTTGAATTCGAAATATTCTTAATTGTGTTTAATTATAACACGTTATTTCTGAGGACTTGAGAATTATTGGAATATTGTAAAATAACAGCAAATAATTAACGGTTAAAAACCATAAACGAATCATGGGTATATATTTTAAAAAATTGTTGGACGTGAAATGATCAGCTTAATTTAAAATATTATTGGAGACATTTACTAAATAGC